>CAJVQA010003962.1:0-18400 GCA_910591915.1 Cetraspora pellucida | reverse complement strand
TTTTGACTTTTATTAATCACTTATCAGTATTGTGGTTCAATGAACTACTACAGAAGAGTATACAATTGGCTACACATATAACTTCTCTATATTACCTATTTAAGGAGTCTGCTCAAAGGTTTCTACTAATTGCCATACCTAACACTTCTGCTTGGATATTTCACTTTAAACTCTCTGAATCTGTAACCTGTATTAACATCACTAGGTTATCTCAGATATTCAGATCATTATCTTAACCTTAGGACTAATTTATTCTCAAGGTAAACCCCCTAAAGCCTTCTGTACCCATTTTTACAGCTAACCTAGGTATCACTATGACAGAACCAATACTTGCAATCAGAGCTGATTATTAAACTACTATGCTCTTGTAAAGTTCACACAACCCTAGTATTTACTTCACAGCATATCTGAAATACTTTAGTATACCTTTGCTAGTTTACCAAACTTCCAATCCAGATAGTCCAGTAGAACTTACGACTGATTCATTAATATATCAGGTTGGCCTGATATCCTTTTTCTCTAGCTCGATCTGGCAGTGTAGTTGGTAGTACCCTTCATCTAAAGGTTTTTGCCCATCTGGCTATTTTGATCTTGATATTTATTTCATAAGGCTAGCCTTTACAGTAGAGCTGTCAAAGATCTGGCTATCTCTCTACTTGGGTCTTCTTAAATGCATTTCTTGTTACCCAATTTCAACAGATTTATATGACCACAAGAACTTATCTAGTGTTTGCACTGCCTAATTATCAGTTTGCATTCTTTAATGTAACCACAATCTTGTCCCAAAGGACAATATCATGTGACCTGTTACACAAATGCCCCATAACCTTTCAGTCATGCTGGTGTGACCACTATTACAGGTATCCTAACCCAATTATTAGTAATAGTTGCCATAATACAAATATTATATCAATGATTATTCAAATTTTTGCTGTCGATAAGATTTGAACACCCAACCTACCACTTGGAGGATTGACAACCTAACCACTTCACTAGGTTGCCACACCCTTATTTAAAAAAATTTCAAATCATGAACTAAACTAAAAAATATATAAATTATATTATTAATAAATTATATACTAAATAAAGTATATACAAATATTTAAATTATTTTACATACCATTATGCATTTAAAATAATAAATTTGATCCAAATTTTAATTAATAAAATATTCTCATAATTTGCAAAAATTTTTGTCAGTTCTTTTACTAATTTTGAAAAATCTTTAAGCATAATCTTCTTATTAAAAATTGAACAAAATATGAAAAATAAGATTTTATTTAAAAAATAAATTTAAACCAACTATTTTAATATGATTTAATAAATAAAAGAAGTAATTGTAAATTAATTTGTTCATTTAAAATTTCTAAAGAATTAGATTTAATATTTATAAAAGCAGTAATATTTTCAGAAAGAAATTATAACTATTTTTTTTTATAAGAAGTATGTGAAAATGCATCCTTAATATATAATGCTACTTATGCTAAAAGTTTAAAATCATCAAAATAAATCCAACAATCTTCTATTAAACTTAAAATATATGCAAAACAACAGTTATGTTTAAAATAAGGTATTATATAAACTAAAATATTATTATATGCTTTTTTTATATATGAAACATTATTGCTAATAAAAAGAATTATATTTTGTATAAAATATTATAAAAACTTATCATAAATATAATTAACTAAGAACTTGTAAAATGATTAACAGTATTCAAATAATTTGTTTTTACCAATATTGTATAGTTTTGATAACTGAATAAAACATTACCAATATTATATTTATATATGTTAGTAGTTTTATCAATTATAATTAAAATATACTAATCTTTAATAATTATCTTTAATTTATCAATTTTATTCTGAAAGACTTGTGATAAATAATGTTTATATAATAAATTTTGCATCTATAAATTTACTTATATTTTTTTTTGCTTTAAGCAGTTATGCTAATACTTTATTAAGATTTTAAAACTAAATACATATATAATTATATAGAATTTCTCAATACCTAAGTCTAGCATTATTTGGTTACCTTAACAGTACCTAAATGCAACCTGCAGTACTATTTTAGTTAGAGATAGACTGCTTGTCTAAATATTTAAAGCTATACCAAAAGAGTATTTCCTTTTCTGTAACAAACATATTAATTGTCTTTTAAGCTTTTTTTTCCTTTTATCTTATTTTTTTTATTTTTTTATTTATTTTTTTTTTTTTTATTATTATTATTTTTTTTTTGTTGAGTTCTTTCTTACTCAAATATCTTTTTTTATTTTACTTGTTATATTAACTTCTTTTTCTTACTTTTGTATCTTTTCACATTAGACTTTTCATATTTGATCATAGAAGGTATTCTATACTGTTTTTGTTACTATGTTAAAATATTTCTTTACTACTTGCTTACTTAGCAACTTATCAAGTTTTTTCCTTACTTTTACTGTAGTTAGTTCTTTTATTAGCATCCTTTTATTTATAACTTCTTCTACTTCTGTTTTTCTAAATAGTGCTTTGTATAATATTTGTATTAAAATTCTGGTTTTTTTCTCTTCTTTAAGCCTATTCTATGTTGTTGCTATTAAAACTTTTGTATTCATTTCTACAAACTTTTTGTTTACTACAACTTGCTAAATGTTCTTGGGTTTCATCTTTACCATTTTGACAAACTTGACATTCTGTTGTCATATATACTTCTGGTCTTCTTTTATTTAGCTTTACTAGTATTAGTAGGTTATTTATTATATACTTGATCACTGTGGCTCTTCTTGTGCTTAGTTTTTTTAAGGCACAATGTACTTTTTTTGTTCTACTCATTTTCTTTCAAAAACTTGACCAGTTATAAAATACATGTTTTGTTTCTGATTTTAGAATTCTGATTGGCTTTGTATTTCTTTAATTAGATCCTATTCTGGCATTCATAATTATTTTATAGAGAAGTCTTGCAGATATATCTATTTATTTATTTTTCTATTTTAGTTGGTATTCTATTTCTTCACATTTAAGTTTTTCTATCTGAACTACTTCTTTATAGCTTGCCTTCTTTTTTGCTAAAGATTTGCTTTGTTATTCTATTTGTCTTCACTATGACTTTTGACTTTAATTAATTCTATTTTGGCATTTTTCTTTTTAACTAACTCTATAGTATTCAATCTCTATATTGCATTCTTCTTTTTTAGAAGTTTTCTATTCTTTGTACTTTGTAATGCTTTACTAATATTTCTTATTACTATATTGCTATCTGTATAAATTTCTATGTTTTTTTCTTAGATATTATTATAATTGCTGTCTATATTGCTACTAGCTCTGCTAATGTTGCTAATAGTCATTTCTCTAGGCCTAGTGCCACTTCTTCCTCTGACTAGTTGGCTTCTTTTTCTACTTGTACCTATCTAATACCTATTTTTTCTATACTATTTTTTCTATCTTTTTTATATAGTGCTCTATCTGTATAAAAAACATATCTTTCTTTGTTTCTTTTTTGTTTCTTGTTGTAATTTTTATTAATTATTCTATAAGCTTATTGTTTAATTATTGTTTTCTTATTATTTCTATTTTTAGTTCTTCTATTTGTTTGAGTTCAACTAATTCTCTTTCTTTATTTCTCTATTCCTTTATTGTTTTACTTTTTTTAGTTAATTTATTGTCATATTGATTCTGTTATTGTTTTTTTCTATTATTGATTTTAGAATGGCTTTTATATTGTAATCCTGTTAAATCCACTTTTTACATCTATCAATTATCTGTGTTTGTGTATTTTCATAGTTTTTGCATTTACTTATTTCTGTAGATGTTTTTTTTTTTCTTGTACATTAGCCAATATTTGATTAAAACTTCTTTTTCTTTTTTTTTAGCTATTTTGCCTAATTGTTGATTATTCTTTGGCCTGTATATAATCCATTCTTTTATTTTTTTTGTCTTCTAACATCTTTGTTTATGTAATTTTTAGTACTTGTATATTATATTTGTTTACTTTATAATAATTATATACTTTCCTGTTTGCTTGTATTATTAGTATCTTTTCTTCAATTTTACTAAACCATTTTGACTTTTTTTCTTTATATAATCTTTCTTAAAAACTTTTAAGCTGTCTTCATATAATCAGCTTTTTGCTTTTTGCATTTATTAGCTGATTCAAATAGATTAATCCCTAGCTATTTATTTTGGTACTGCTCTCTTTTCATGTTTTTGCTTTTATTAAGTCTCTTATTTTGTTTTCATATTCATACACCTTTTAAAAGCATTTCTTTGCTCTAATGCCTATATTTATATCTTTTGCTTTGGCTATTATTCAATATATTAAATTGTTCTTCTAATATTTCTTCTTCTTTGATCCTCTTTTTGCATTTTATATATTTTTTGTTAAGCCTGCAGTTTGGCAATCTTGAGTTATTCTGAATCTTATTAGTTCATCTAAGTTATTGTTTTTGTTCAGTTTGAAGAATATGCTGCTTATTTGTTTTACTGTTATCTCTTGCTTTAATGATTTGCAGTTGCTAAGGTCTTTATGTTTTATTATATAATTATTTGCTATATACATTATATTGCATTTGTGTTTTGTCAAGCATATTAGGGACTAATGTATTTTATTAATTGTCTTTTCTGTTATTTTCATTAATTGTAGCAAATATTCCAATTTTGGGATAATTGCTATATTGTTTATATACACAATTTAGCTTATTGTTATTTTTTTGTATCTAAGATCTTTAATCATTTGACTAACTATTTCTTTTGCTTTTTTTTTAACCAATAACTCCTTCATTCTATTATTTAACCAAATTCCTAGTGATCTTTTTATTCTGTTTTTTGGTTCTTCTTTTATTTTGCTTTGTCTAAAAAAAATCTCTTTTTATTCTTCTTTAAGCTTAGTGTTCATTATTATAAGTTTTAATTTAGATCTATTTATTTTAATATTATTAGCTTTGAAGAATTCTTCTGCAATTTCTAAGGTTTTTAATAGTTGCTTCTTGTTATTTGTAATTCATGTAGTAATATCTGTATATAATATTGCAGCTTGTTTATAACTTGTAATAGCTTTGTTATAAGTTTTTTCTTTTATTTTTAGTTCTATTGTATAGCTAAGTATTTCTTTTTTTGAATTCTTTTTAGTAATGGATTATAAAAGAGTTACTATATTAAAGTTAAGATTACCTCACATTGATCTATTTTGTCTTCTGCTATTATTTCTTCTATTAAGCCATATGCTATAATAACTTTTAATTATTTTTAAAAAAAAGGTTTATTATGTTTTTTTTTGTTTTCTGTAGTATTTTGATTCTTTTGAGTGCCAATTCTAGGCTCTCTAATAGAACTGAGTCAAATGCTTTCTTTATGTCTTGTAACAGTATTCATATTTCTTTATTTTTTTTTTGGTCTTCTTTTATTATCATATTTAAAATATATATTGGTTGTTCTATTAAATTGCCTAGCAAACTTGCATAATTTTGTCCTTTGAGTATTTGTTTTTCTATGAATACTTTGACTAATTTTTTCATTATTACTTTGAAAACTACTTTTCTAAAAAGTTTTAATTAATGCAAGTGGTCTTATATTATTGAGACTATAGTCTCATTTGATTTCTTTTAAAATTGGATATATTTATGCTATCTTCTATTTGCTTGGTATTTTTTTTTTTTTAATATAAGGTTTGCAAATATTCTGAAGATTTTTTGTATTTTTTCATTTGCATATTTGATTAACATGTAGCTTTTACTAAATATTTTTGAGACTGTGTCTGTTTTGAGTTCTTTTAGTATTTTATTTTATTTCTTCTTATTTATTCCTTTTCTATTTTATCATACTATAAGTCATTAATCCAATTTATTAGCTTATATATCTCTTTTTATTCTTCTAATATTTCATCTAACTTGAATTTTCTTTTTCTAAACTGATTTTTATAGTGTTCTTCTAGGTTTGCTTTAACTGTATTTGGCTTCATTATTTATTCTTTTTTTTTTCTCTTGTATCATGAATCTGTCAAGAACTATCTTTTTATATAACCTATTAAGCAGGCTTACAATTATGTTACCTTGATCTGTTTTGATCATTTTGAATTTTTGTTTATGTTTTTTTAGATTTGCTTTTTTTTAAAACTGCTTCTATTCTTCTTTTTCTTTTTTTTTTAAATATTCTTTGCCAGCTTTTAATATCTTCTATTCAAGGCTCTAACTACTGTTTGTGCAATTCTGGTAATACTATTTCTATTTCTTTTCATATTATTTTGAGTTTTCTGTTTATTTTTTCTCTTTCTTCTTCTTTTGCCTTTTGATTCTTCTTTCTTTTTATCTTTTTGATTATTTATTGCAACTCTACAATATACTTATGCTGCTATTGTTTTTTTTAACTTTGTCTTCTGTTTATCTTTGTATTAAAAATTTTCTTTTTTAAAATATGTTTGTTTGCTGCTTCAAGTGTAGCACATTCTATTGCTTTCTATATATTACTTATTGTATTCATATTGCAATTAGTATCAAACTTATTTTCTGACAGTTGTTTTATTACTTTCTTTTATTCTAGCTGTTTCTGTAGTTCTGTTATATAGTTTTCTCAATCTTTTTGCTTCATTCCATTATATAAATATACTTTTCTTGTTTGATCTTTATATTTAACTTCAGCCTTACTATTATTTGCTATTACATGTTCTAGTATATTTCTATAATTACTATTTTGTGATCACTATCTGTTAGTCCTTCTGCCTCTTCTATTTCTGCTTTCTACAGATCTGATTCAATTATTTCTGATATTTATATATAGTCTATTCTTGTTACAGTGTTTTTGTTTGACTATATGTATGCTTTTGTTATTAGATAAAGGCTTCAGTATATATCTGCAAACTCTTGCTTTTTAAATTAGCTGAATATTGATAAGTTTTTGTAACTTGTTGTTTGTGAATATTGTTTATCTAATATATTGTCTATTGTGTGATTGAAATCTCTAAGTATAATTATTTGTATGTGCTTTTTCTTCTTTGAAATTAATTCTGATACTTTTTACTATATGCTTTTGTTAATCAATTTATCATTTAGTAGTATATATATTCTTATTACAATAAGCTTTAATTATTTGAAGTATATTTGTATTTCTATTATATATTTACTGCTTCTTTTTACAGCTTCTATATGCTTTTTCTATTTCTTATCTATTAATATTCTCACATCTAATTCTTTTTTTTTGTCTTGTGCTGCACTAATTCAAAATTCTTTATACAGTATATTTAGATTGTGTAATAGAAATTTTCTCTTTCTTTTTGCTATGTTTATTTTCACTATATCTAAAATAGATTTTTTTTTTTGTCTACTTGGCCAGATTTTCTAACTTTCATCTCTTAATCTTTAGTCTGTTAATATTATAACATGTTATTTTAAATTCTTTTTTAACCTTTTATCTTTACTTTTCTTTGAGTTAATTATTTTTTAACACTATTATATTATTATCTTTTTCTTTATCTTTTTTGCTTTTAATTTTTATTGAATAAAAAGGCTGTTTTATTTATTTTTTCTTAAATGCTTCTCTTTTATTTTGTAGAAATTCTATAATCTTCTTATTTATGTTTGTGTTTTTAATTGTAACTACTTTCAGAAATATTGAACAGGCTAAGCCTGTCTTTTACTTATTATCTCTAACTTTTCTAATATATCTTAGAGAATCTTTTAATAAAGTTTGATTTTCTCTTAAATGTCTTTTACTTTTTTGCTATTTTTTTGTTGTCTTTTCTATATTTCTCTTTAGTGTTCTCTTCTTGTCTTAGTTTCTTGCTTGTTGTTTGGTCTTCTTTAAATTCTAACTTCTTTTTTTTTGTTTTTATATATTATATTTGTATTTACTTGTTTCTTTAGAATTTAAGTGTTCTGTGACTGTTTCTTCTCTTAATTTCTAATATAGTATATAGTTGTAATATCTTATTGGTTTGCTCATAGCTCTCTTTAAATTTATATTATTTGTAGAAATAATTGTTGCTATACTTCTTGGATTTTTATTTCTGTTTAGAAAAATATGTACTGTTTTCACTCTTTTGCTTTTCAGACATCTTAGTAACAAAATCTTAGAGGCTCCTCTTGCTAAACCTATTAGCTTAGCAGTATATTGTTCTTAGTTTTCTTTCTGTATATAGTTTTCATACTCTTATGTTATTCATACTAGATTGTTATTACTAAATGGCAATAAGCATAGAACTTTTTTTTTCTAAAAATGTAAACTATATTATTGCTAATGCTTTGAATCTTGTTTTTTGATTTTAACTATTTGCACATCTTATATATTTCTGCAAATAAATTTAACTTATTCTTTTTTTATATTTGCTAAAAGGTTCCAGATTGTTAAGAATTTGTCTGTTTTTTTTTCTTCTGTTTCTTTTTCTTTACTCTTTTCATTATGTATTTTTGTTGTGATGTTTTTCTTTTCTTCTTAGTTTTTTTATGATGCTCTTGTTTTTATGTATTATTTTGTTCTTGTTTTCTTTTCTTTATTGCTTCTGCTGTAGTTACATCTTTCTTATAGAGTTCTTTTATTGCTGCTTTTCTGCTACTATTACAGTCAAAGTTTAACTTTATCTATTTGTTTTTTCTTGTTGCTTTTTCTTTAACTAATTTTATATGCTTGTTTTCTCTTAACAAACTTTTTATATATTACAATCTTTCTTGAATTGTGTTTTCTTCTAGGTTGTGATTAGTATTTTAGCTTTGTATAAGCTATTATTACTATATTTCTTATTTGCTGAGACCTATATATTATGTTCTAGAAAGATTTCTATTTCTTCTTTATATTGTGATTGTATTTCTAATTTTTTAGTTTGTAACTTTTTTATCACTTGTTTTTCTGTTTTATCAATAATTTTTTTCTTTTTTTCTTTTGTTTTCTTTTGTTTTTTTTTTCTTCTTCTAAATATTGTCTTCTTCTTTTATTACTTTTTACTTTTATATTCTTGTTATTTGTTATGATTTCTATTTTTTATATCTTGTTTTCTTTAATATTCTCTTTTGATTTTATATTTAAAAGAAATTCAATTAATTTTGAGTTCAAGTTCATATTTCTAATTTTCTTAGTATATTCTTCTATATTTTTGATTTGTAATTCTATGCTATTTGTTTTTCTAAATGCTATTATTATTTGACTATATAGAAGCAAATCATATATTGTAATTCTATTTACATCTTTTATTACTAAACTTTTTGCTATTAATTCTATATTATCTAGGCTTACTAGTTTTATTGTATTTAAAACTTTAATGATTTCTTTACTATCTGTATATTTTATTACTTTTGTTCTATAATTGCTAATATATCTAAATAAGTTTTGTGTTTGTATAACTTCTATATATTCTAAATTTTGTTTTAGATTACTTTGTATATCTAGTTTTATTACCTGTTTTCTTATTTATTTTGTTATACACATTGTTTATTTTTAAATTTGTATATACTGTATTTGTTTACTTGTTGTTTGCTCAGATGACTGGTCACATATTGTTGTCTGTTCTTTTTTCAAATCAGCTGTAGTTCTCCAAAAAATCTCAATTTTTTTAAAATTTTCTTTATTTTTTAACAGAAGATGTTATGTCTTCTAATTTTCTTCTTTTGTTATAACTTTGTATTCTATTTATATATTTTGCTTGACTGCTTCTTTTTTCATAATGCTTTTTTGTATATTTTCTATGCTGTTTGTTAAGTTATTATGATTTTGTGTTTTGACTAAATTTGTAAAATAGAATTAGTAAAAAGAGTTTGTTTAATAATGTTAATTTTGCCTATAGTTAATTTAAAATATAAGTAATATTAATTTATAGATTGAATTAAAAGATTTAATTTAATTTATTTATCTCCATTGCAATAATCTTGTAAAAATTTTTATACCTTGTTTATTTTCTCTAATGAATATTTACTTTAATAAATGCTTTAACTAATGCTAAATTAATGTTTTACTTTTTTAAATTATTAATATTATCAGATAAAATTTTAACAAAACTTTTTTTTTTTTATATGATTGTGAATCAAGGTGAGAATTAATTATGAACTTTCTGGTATGATTAATGATATGTTTACAAGCAATACAAAACATTTGACCATTTATTTCATAAAAATTAGGTTTATAAATATTGAAATTTATATGTTCAAAGACTGTAATTTTTGGTTTTTCTATCATTAAACAAACCAACTAAAATTTTAACTGTTTCTTTAAATACTAATGCTAACATTAATATGAACAATTGCAATTTAAAAACAAATAGCATTAGATACTAGAAAACAGTTGAATGAAAATTACTATACTATTCATAATTATTAGATAAACATACTATGCTATTTATAATTGCTTAATAATTGCATATTATATTTAAATCAAACATGTGCATATTATGTGCATTTGTTTTATTATATTGATATTAAGCAATATTGTTATTTGTATAAATATCACACTAGGTACATCAAAAACAATAAGTTTACCATGTATTTTATATGTCTAAAGTGCATTTGCACAAGTCTGTATACTCTATATTCAATGTTACATGATGTTCATGTATTGTCCTACATTTATCAGCCAATCAAATTGTAATTTTTAAAAAAAATTAAAATCACAATATTTAAAGCTTAAAATAAATATGAATGTGTGAGAATGAAAACCTGAAAACTGATTTAATGATTTACTATAATCAGTTTTCAAGTTTTTATTCTCATCTATTCATATTTTTATTTTTCGTAAAGTATATAATTTTAATAACGAATTCACATTAATTATCATTATCTACCTATAAAAACAAACAATACTTTATATAAATTGTAATCTAGAACCAAACATCACAGTTTTTCAAATAACCTTTAATATAATCCAAAATCAGGAATCATAATCAATATAATAATATGATGAATATTCTAAAAGTTTTAAAGGTTTATTCATGTATATATCATGTCTAAAAAATATATACACATGTACAGAAGGGTGACAAAAATATTTACACATCTAAGGACTTGGCTTATAACTCAAAAACCTACTAATTAACTTATGACCTTAATTTTCTTATATGAATTCTTATTCCTTAATAATTATGTCATATCATTTTTAGATTATATACTTGCATAATTAACAAGTTATTTAAGTTTACTTTAGGGTTTTGATAAATTTGATAAGTACTTATGTTTCTATGCAAATATTTCAATAACTATTAATTTAAATTTAATGATACTTTACTATTTTATAGTGAAAGTTATTTTCTATCTACTATATTAGTTTTATATAATTTTAATCAATAGTTAATTTAAAAATCAATAAAAACTAAAATTTTATGGTTTAATATTTTAATCTAATTTTCTCAATGATTATTAATCTAAAGCAAATAAATTTTTTTTTATTTAATAAATATATATTTTCTCTATAAAATATAAAAAAATTATTAAAATCTAATTACTAGTTGCAGAGATAATTCAAATAATCTATCATAATATATTAAATTTTAGTAGTCATCATATATCTTAATTATCTCAGAAACTAGCAACAAAATTTGAACTTTTTTTTTTATTTTGTAGAGGATAAAATGTATTTTCAAATAAAAAAAAATCATTCGATTTTAATTACTAGAAGCCGAGATAATTAAGGTCAAAGTTTGGTAGTAAAATTTTAATATTACATTATGATTTTATTAGCGATTGTCACAATTATCACATGACATAATAGTTAATACAATATATGATTCATTAGTATATTTTATATATAGTCTTTAATTAAATATAATTTATTTTTTTTTTCTTTTTTTATCTAACCAGTTTATAGAAATGTAGATTCAAATCCTCTGACTAATTTTAATACCATGTTATAGTTTATTTAAATGCATTTATTCAAATATGCATTCCCAGGTATTAGTATTATAAATTTGCTATATTTATAATATATGACTTTCAAATGTAAATAAAAATAGCTATGCTTATCAGCTTATTCACTTGAATAAATTATATTAAGTATATAGTAAGTATGCATGAACTTTAATAAATACTCTTTAAATTTATAATATAATTAAATAAAAAATTTTCATGAACCTAAGTACATATAGATTATTTTAAATGCTTTAATTAATAAATACACTTGCACTTAGTGATGTGTTATTTATATGATAGGCTAATTTTTTTTTTGTGCACAATACATACAGTATATACAGTATGTATAGTATTTTATATTACAGTATATACAGTACATATAGTATTTTATATAGTATAACAAAGGAATAAGATGTAGACTTAAGCATATGACAAAGAATTATGACATGAGATCTAGAACTTTTAACATGTATCAGTATATCATGATTGATATATGAAATATAATTTGATAATAGTAAGTGCTATTTTAAATTTTTAAGACAAAACTTATATAAAGATAATAATATAATACCTCTAGTTGTTAAACAATAAAAGTGAATGCTATAGTTATATAAATAAGTATGCAAATCAAAATAGAATCAGATTAAAGTAAAAATTTGTATAATATAAGATAGACAAGCTATAAAAAATACAAAATTTTA
The DNA here is from genome assembly GCA_910591915.1 of Cetraspora pellucida. Taxonomy (NCBI): domain Eukaryota; kingdom Fungi; phylum Glomeromycota; class Glomeromycetes; order Diversisporales; family Gigasporaceae; genus Cetraspora; species Cetraspora pellucida. The sequence goes on along the minus strand of CAJVQA010003962.1, from coordinate 5,908 downwards.
GGTGCATGTTTTTAATATTAACTTTATCATATTAATTAAAATAGATTTTAGTAAAATTATTTGCAAATAATATGTTGCAATTAATGTACTATCTTGTGCAGCATCATATATTACGCAGTTATCCTAATTATTTACTTGCAATCTAGTGCAATTACTATATAACTGATAAAGTAGTCTTTATATTATTATTATCTCTAAACCATAATTATATTTATTTTATATGTATTCATTTTCTCAGTTTTTTATATTTGGTAGACTGTCCAATAATGCAAGGCAGAAAATAGCAAACCTAGAAAATAAAAATGAAATTTTAAAACTGTTGCATAGTTAGCATATTTAGTAATAATTAGTCAAGAAGCAAATTTATAAATATAACAGTTGTTCATAGCAGAGTAAAAATGATGTGCTGAAATCAAGATCAAAATCTAAATTAATAATAAAGATAAATAACAGAAAGAGGTTTACTAATTTTTCCCATCAGTTCCTATTGGATACTTAGAAATCTTGCCCCTAATTGAATGAAATTGATTACAAATTCTGATCTGATCAAAAAAAATCAAATAATATATGGCAAAAAGCATAAAACTATGAACATATTATTCTTCTTGGTGCTAAGACATAAATAATATTAAAATTTTGCAAGGAATTTTTTTTATTAAACATGTAAGGTGGTTTTATTAATAAAATTACAAGTTACTAATAATTTTTGAAAAAAATCAATTTTTTTTTCATTATTTTTATATTACACCTGATCTTTAATTTAATTTTTAATAAAAAATTGCATAATCTATTTTGTCTAATTAGAGATAACCTTTTTAGACATCTAATTAGAAGTGGTGGAAGAAATTAGAGCACTCTCTTTGTAGTATAGATGATTAATAATATATATTATTAATAATATTATTTATACTGCAGAAGTTTAGGGTCAGATTAGTTCGTCTGGTCCATCCTAGTCTCTAATAAGACTGGTTCTAATAGCATCTATCAGTTTTGTCAGTTCAGTCCTTCAGTTTCAAAAATAATTTTAGCTATTATTAATGAAATAAAACTTATGCAATAATGGTTTTTTTAACTATTTAAAATTTTATAGTTTTTTTTAACTATTTAAAATTTTATAGTTTTTTTTAACTATTTAAAATTTTATAGTTTTTTTTAGTTATTTAAAATTTTATAGTTTTTTTTAGTTATTTAAAATTTTATAGTTTTTTTTAACTATTTAAAAGCTTATTTCAATAGTTTATAAGTTTATTTTAATAGTTTATCATTAACTGGTCTGAGCCAAATAAAAGACTGAAAACTGAAGACCATATAACTGGTCAAAAAGACCAGTTCTTAAACAGTCTTCTTAGGACTGATCCAATTCTACAGAAGTTCCCAATAGAGATCAATAAAAGAGATCAAATAATATACTATGTATACAAAATGCTTTCAAATTCATGATACCATTGCTTCCTTTTATATGCACTTTTTCACTAAAGTCCTAGTTTCCAAAAGACTAATTCTTGTTTTAATTACTCAAGAACTATACTATGAATATAAAAAAGCCTTGGTAGGAAGGTAATTTGGCTTAAATAGTAATCTCAGTTAAATATATAACAATTGATAAGATGGCTTATATATGTGTTAAGGTAATTAATTAATCAGGATCAGGTAATTTAATATAAGTGCTAGTTATGCTTATGTAATTAACTTAATTTAATGGATCAATTTAAATGATATAAATAACCTAATAAATTACAAAGTCATTAAAGTTTTATTAAATAACTAACAGCAAATTTTATTTAAACTTGAGAAATCAATTTTTATTATCCAAATATTTAGGACAACAAAAATTAAGCATAATTACTGCCCAAAATTAATAATGTAAATGACCATCATCATTATCATATACCTCTTTAACATGATTTATCTCACTTTTAACAAGATGTTTAAGATAACTTTGCAATAGTGCTTCCTATTCTTCTTTAACTATTCTTTTAAGCTCATTAAGATTACTAGGCCTTGGATAATGTTTTCAGAAATTTACTTTGACCTTGGACCAAAGATTTTTGATAGAATTAAGGTTCAGGCTATATGGAGGCCAGTTTAGTGTTTTAATATGTTTATTTGCTAGATATTTTTTAATAATTGTGCTCCTGTGAACTGAGGCACTATTATATTGAAATATCCTGGTATTATTGAAATATTGGTCCTAAAGCTTGGAAATGGCATAATAACTAAGTGTTCTATAATAGGATACACTTGTGATACTATTGTAAAGACAGATTAAAGGACCAAGACCCCATCAAAAAAAGCATTACTATACTATAATCCCTTTAAATTTGATTATCAGAACAAGGCAATTGTTATTAAATTCTTCATCTGATCTTTTTCATACATATTGATGTGAATTAAAAGAGGCTAAACTAAAATATTTTTCATCTGACCAAAAAACATTCTTTTAGTCTTTAGTCATTCAATTAAGATACACTTCCACTTAACTTCGATACTTGTTTTTAGTTTTATTACTAATGAAGGGCTTTGCACAAGCAACACATGCAAACAAATTAGTTCTATGAAGAGCATAGCTAATGGTTCTTTGAGAAATAATCTAAAATAAAAAAATAAAAAAATAAAAAAAAATTAATTTAAAAAAAATAATTTAAAAAAAATAATTTAAAAAACATAATTTAAAAAATAATTTTAAAAAAATAATTTAAAAAAAATAATTTTAAAAAAAATAATTTAAAAAAAATAATTAAATAAAGTTACTTGTCTCTTCTGCTATTTCTATACAGCTTGGATTTCTTTTTTGGTCATATGACAATTTTTTAAAATAAGTTGTATGAGATAATTGTATGCAGGTTTATTCAGAAGTAGCAGTCTTTCTCAGCAATCTGGTGCTTTAGGTGAGTTTTGTCATTTTAGTATATTCTCTATAGTCTTGTAACTACACCTAACAAGCTTTGTAATTTTTCTATATAACAAGCCTAATTTTTAAGTACTTATAATTTCTCCACACTTCTAATCACTAAGTGTTATAATTAGAAATTGCTATTAAGTAGAATAAATAAGAAAAACATTCTAGCAGAACATATTTATATTTATTTTTTAATTAAAATTTTTTTAAATTGTATAACTAGAGATGTAAGTGCAATGTCATAATTTTTTATAATTATAATGAATTACAATATTTTTTGCTATAATTTATTATAATTGCAACAAATTATGGCATTGTACTTACAACTATAATAAATGATTAAGAGTACTGACATTTTGATATAATGGAGTTGCAACTTTATCAAAATTACTATCTATGTAATATTGATATAAGTCATAATATAAGTAGTAGGTATTATAATATGTCGTAGGTCATAATAGTAGTAGGTATTAAATAATGTCATAAATAATTTATATGTTATAATGCTTTAATGTAATATAGCATATTTTAGTAATAAATAATTAAATGTTATAAAGTAATATAGCATATTTTATTAAATATAAGAATTAATCATGTCAAAAATAAAAATAAAAATTTTTTTTTTGCACTTTAATAATGGCAAGTCATGAAAGTCCAAAAATTTTGTCTCTATTTTTTAGGTTTGATATTTTCTGTCTTGCATTATTGGACAGTCTACCAAATATAAAAAACTGAAAAAATGAATACATATAAAATAAATATAATTATGGTTTAGAAGTAATAATAATGTAAAGACTACTTTATCAGTTATATAGTAATTGCACTAGGTTGCAAGTAAATAATTAGGATAACTGTATAATATATAATGCTGCACAAGACAATACATCAATTGCAACATGTTATTCACAAATAATTTTACTAAAATCTATTTTAATTAATGTAATAAAGTTAATATTAAAAACATGTACCCAAAATTTTGTATTTTTTATAGTTTGTCTATTTTATATCATACAAATTTTTACTTTAATCTGATTCTATTTTGATTTGCATACTTATTTATGTGACTATAGCATTCACTTATATTGTTTAACAACTAGAGATATTATATTATTGTTTTTATATAAGTTTTGTTTTAAAAATCTAAAATAGCACTTACTATTACCAAATTATATTTTATATATCAATCATGGCATACTGATATGTGTTAAAAGTTCTAAATCTCATGTTATGATTCTTTGTCACATGCTTGAGTCTACATCTTATTTCTCTGTTATATTATATAAAATACTATATGTACTGTATATACTGTAATATAAAATACTATACATACTGTATATACTGTATATATTGTGCATAAAAAAAAATTAGCCTATCATATAAATAACACATCACTAAGTGCAAGTGTATTTATTAATCAAAGTATTTAAAATAATCTATATGTAGTTAGGTTCATGAAGATTTTCTATTTAATTATATTGTAAATTTAAAGAGCATTTATTAAAGTTCATGCATACTTACTATATACTTAATATAATTTATTTAAGTGAATAAGCTGGTAAGCATAGCTATTTTTATTTACATTTGAAAGTTATATACTATAAATATAGCAAATTTATAATACAAATACCTGGGAATGCATATTTGAATAGATGCATCTAAATAAACTACAACATAATATTAAAATTAGTCAGAGGATTTGAATCTACATTTCTATAGGCTGGTTAGATAAAAAAAGAAAAAAAAAATAAAATATATTTAATTAAAGACTATATATAAGATATACTAATGAATTGTGTATTGCTTTAACTATTATGTCATATGATAATTGTAACAATCGCTAATGAAATCATAATGTAATATTAAAATTTTATTGCCAAACTTTGACCTTAATTATCTCAGCTTCTAGTAATTAAAATCGAATGATTTTTTTTTATTTGAAAATACATTTTATCCTCTACAAAATAAAAAAAAAGTTCAAATTCTGTTGCTAGTTTCTGAGATAATTAAGATATATGATGGCTACTAAAATTTAATATATTATAATAGATTATTTGAATTATCTCTGCAACTAGTGATTAGATTTTAATAATTTTTTTTATATTTTATAGAGAAAATATATATTTATTAAATAAAAAAAAATTATTTGCTTTAGATTAATAATTATTGAGAAAATTAGATTAAAATATTGAACCATAAAATTTTAATTTTTATTGATTTTTTAATTAACTATTGATTAAAACTATATAAAACTAATATAATAGATAAAAAGTAACTTTCACTATAAAATAGTAAAGTATCATTAAATTTAAATTAATAGTTATTGAAATATTTGCATAGAAACATAAGTACTTATCAAATTTATCAAAACCCTAAAAGTAAAGTTAAATAACTTGTTAATTATGCAAGTATATAATCTAAAAATGATATGACATAATTATTAAGAAATAAGGATTCATATAAGAAAATCAAGAACATAAGTTAATTAGTAGGTTTTTGAGTTATAAGCCAAGTTCTTAGATGTGTAAATATTTTTGTCACCCCTCTGTAGTTACTATATATTTATTTAAACATATAAAAAATTATATAAACTAATACTAAATTTACTTACTAACACATATTGATACATCTTTACAAAGTTAAGATTCAAGTGGATTGACTACACAAACCTTATGAAAAAGTATTTTAAAATGCATAAATTACAACATTAATCAATTGTGAAACATATTTCTATTTTTAGAGGTCTGTTAAAGCCATGTACATTCAACTTATACAGGGGGATCACCAAAATTCTGGGTCGGAATACTTCGAAATCATGATCGGCAGGGCCGGAATTAACTAATTTTGCCCAAGATCACTAAAAGTTTTACTAATGAAGCTATAGCTCACTCATTAAGTAAAGCTGCCCAGCTGATAATTTTGGCTCAAAAATGGTTAACTTGTATTACTAAATGCTAACCAAATGCCGGGCTAAATCCGATGGTTCCGACCCGGAATTTTGGAGATCCCCCT
>CAJVQA010003961.1:0-18405 GCA_910591915.1 Cetraspora pellucida | reverse complement strand
TGCAACCATTAGCTGAATGTACTATCAATAAAATTCTGGGTTGCAAGTACTCACCTTAATATTTAAAAAAAAAAAAGATATCTATTCTACTTTGGTATGGCATCTTCAGTTAACCCAGAATATGACAGAAATATATCTATAAATGTTCAATGAATCAATACCAAAAATTTTGTAATGCTTTTAGTTATAGCTGCATACTAAATACAGAAAACTCTAAATATCCAAAAGCAAATCTAGTCATAGAGTGTAATGAGGAATAGAAAAAAGTTTATAATAAGCTCAAAAAAGAAATTGAAAACATAATTGATGAATATCTGAATACTACTATTCTAAATTCATTACTACCTAAGTTAATTGATGAAATTGTCATTGTTGATACTCTTTTTCCTAATGCTATAGCACAAAAACAAGCTGCAAATGCTATAAATGAAGCCAACAAAAAACTTGCTAAATGTCAATGAATGTATAATACTATGACTGTTCTGAAGATTCAAAAAAATCTGTTAGAACATATTGCAACTCTTAAACAAATGTTAAATATAGAAAATAAACAAATAACAAAATTAAAACATCAGGCAGATTATACATGTAAATCTGCTGAAAAAAAGACAAAACTTTTACAAAAACAGCAAATAATTAAAAAATATAATTCTTCAGATAAAAACATGTAAAGTTAATATACTCATTTTATAGGAGTTTCACAAAGTTAAATCATGCAAATCTTATTAAAGAAGATGCATCATGTCACTAAAGGTCGTCAATTAGAAATGTGATTTACATATGACCAATAGTAACTTGAGAAAAATTAGTGAACCCGATAAGTACAGATTTTCATGCATACTCCTTTATGATTTGTATATTTTAACTTTGTGATATTCATATACAGTTATCTTCTTTTTAAACTGGTTTTTTAGAAGTTGAATATATAAAACTTGCTGCATATATATATTTATAGTTCAAATATAATACTATTTTAGATCAACCGTCATTTATGTTTAAATATCCAAATTTACATGAACACATTCATGAATGTGTTGAATTTAGTAGTGCAGATAAAAAAAGATAAAAAGAAGTTATAAAAGTTAGAACAATTAATCATATTCGAGAGAATCTTGAATCTAACTATAATGAATATATATCTCATACTGGCCTTAATAATTATATACTATCATGCCAATCTAATTCAATAGCAGCAAAATCTCACTACCATTCAGCAAATATCAGCGTTTCTTCTGTTATACGAAATGAGAAAAAAGATCATCCAGATACACATTATTGTTTTGCATCTGTGAAAAAGGCAAAGCAATTTGCAATGAGATTCTCTACTCACTCTGTAATTATCTCTCAAGATGATAAGACCAAGTTCCTCTTGCCATTCTTGCTGTTGGAAAAACTTTTTAAGCTGTTCAGAGTCTTAAAGAACCTGTTATGTTGCTAGACCATGATTTTTCAATTGCCATACATTATAAACTAATTCTGTCAATTTATATGCTTATGAATTCAAAGAATAATAACAATACTCTATATAATAGGCAACTTGCAATCTTTATTCATTCTCAATACCATGGTAATACAAGCTCAGCTTCGCATATGAAAGATTTAAAATCATTAACTCAGAATAATCGCCTCAATGAAATATTAAAACTTGAGAATACTATCAAACCAATCTGAGCTCTTTTAGTAGATAAAGGTCCAGATGAGAACTTACGACACATGAAGAACATTATTCAATATAGTAAAATGTTTCATGCATTTGATTTAGATTATTTGACAGTTCAAACATATGCACCCTATCATTCAGCCTACAATTCTGTTGAATGTGATATGTTTGATGATATCTTAATAATAATCATTATATCAATAAGTTAATAAATTATTTAAAGACATATACAGTTTAGACTTTAATATAATTAATATAGTCACAAGTTATAAAAAAATTTTTTACCAATTACCTTAGTTACTGTAGGGAATGGGCTAAAGTACCCAGCATGACAAATAGAGCTGATCAATTTTTAAAATGCTATTTATATATGCATGTGATATATAATTCATGGGTTTTTTTATATAACTGACAAAAAAATCGCATCAATAGAGTACTTTAGTTTACGCTGTATAATCCATTGAATTTTGGTTACCAATATTACTAACTGATAATTATATTAAGGTCTAACTGTAATAACTAATTAATTAAAATTTTTGATATCAAAAAGTTCTTTACAGACTATGATTTGCATAGTCCTAAAGAACCATTTTATTAATATTTTCAATTTACAAAATTTTTTTGATTAATATCTTTTAGGTATGTCAACACTTTCACAAAAGCTTGCAGGAATTGTTTTGCCAACTGATAAATACAGTTCTCATCTAAATTCCCAAGGTGAAGTGATTGATCAAGAGCTTGCTAAAAAAAATTTTAAATATGTGAATAAAGTCTTATATGATCTATAAAGTCAGGATCCTATTTTTGGACAACAAGTTATAACAAAATATACGGACCAAAGAGCCTCTCCATTTGATGATGTTACATTTTCAGAATCTAATTATAATAATACTGATAAACCTACTTGGAGGTGGCTAGAAAATTACACTAAAATATATCAATATTCTATTGACATTAGAAAATGTGATAACACTTAGTATTGTACACCTAAACATTGTAAAAATGCAGCTGATCTTCTTGCAGTAAATGATGGCTTTCTTTCTCCAGTCATAAAAAGAAATAATGGACATTATTTAAATTCGCTTCATGTATTGGAGTTTTATAATATAGACAAATTACCTGGTTATGACATGCACTGTTACTTCTTGATAAATTATAGTAATCTTTGTTGCTCAATCTGTGATGCATATTTTCCAACAGGTTCAATGGTTATTCAACATATAAGAAATCAACATCCAAAATGACAAAGACGACCATCTAAAAAATAATTAGTTGTTTTTTATCTCTGCTAAAGTATGCATATTTGACAATTTGAGTATAAATAAATATTATATTATTCACTTTTCTGCCTATAACTTTTTTTGTAATAGTCAATATAATTTTTTGTTCTTTTTATTTCTACTTGGAAATTCTCATTAGATCTCTCAAAATTTTGTAATGCTGTAATTGAGCTCAGCTAATTCGAAGTTCCCCTTCCATAGTGTGTTACCAGTCATCATAGTATGATATTGGTATCCATTTTTGTGTTTTTATAAAAATGGGAAAGATTAACAAGATTGATAAAATTGATAAATTAGTTAAAATCAGGTAAAATAGTTCGAAAAATAAAAATAAAAACTTTAAAATATTAAAAGTATCCATTAATCATTTACCTTTTAAACATAATCTGAGTTTGTATCTTGCTATTTACTCTTGTCCTCATGACTATTATAAACACTAATTTTTTTTATTAAATAAGAGAAAAAGAATATATTTATTAGTAATCAGGTCTTTATATATATAAAAATATAATCTTGATTAAGTTTGTGATTAGACCCATTGTTCTATGATATATACGTAATTCGAATTCAATCGTGATCCAGAGACACGTGACTTGAAATAAGCAGTATACCTGTAATAAAAAAAGATATAGTAATAGTATTAGTATTCGACCAACATATTAAATGTAAGAACTATATATAGAGAGTAAAAGAGATACTTATCCAAGTCCCAGTAGTACCCTCGCAAGACTCAAAGGCCTCAAAACTCAGACCAAGTTTCTTCACACCTCGATTGTGGCCTACCAACTTGGGGTTTTTAGTTTTGTCTATTGAAAATTTGCTAGTGCATAGTATTAGATAGTATAACTTAATTATATTAGTATGATTATCTTCAGCACTTTCCTCTCTACAATATATAGTACGTATAGTACTGTACACAGCATATCACTAGTCTAGACCAAATCTGAACTGGTTACCTATGGACAACTTAACATTCTATTTATCAAAAATATTTTTTATTTTGTAGTACTCATCTAAACATGACTTTAGAAACATGATTAGACAAATTTTGAATAAATGCAGTAGCTAATTTGGGTATATGATTTTATATAGAATTTAGAGCATCTAAAATTATAATCTGGCATAATATCCACATAATTCAACTTATAATCTTATATAATTTGCATTTGAAGAAATTTTTATTAATCAATTGGCATTACATAGACTATATTACATAAAATCTTGTCATTAAGTCAGCCTATATTATACCCTAATGCTGACCAATTCTGAGTAGGATCATATAAATAATGCTGGCTAAACTATTATGTACCTAACACACTTTTAAAAATCAACAGCTCCGAATTTATTAAGGTCTATATTTTGAAACAAGTAGCTGCGCAACATTGTTGAAATTTACACAAACACTATTTCAGTCACAGGAAACCATATTTTTCATTGCAATGCATTCTTGGCATAAGAAAATGACTCTTTATAAAAGTTGATAGTACTTGCAATCTAAATATTGGTTTAAATTTCAGTTACTAAGCCTAAAAACCTATTAATAAAGTTAATATCTGATTGCTATATAGTTGGTTAGCTAACATCACTCAGTTCCGATCAATCTAACTCAAGATTCTAAAACTTTGCAAAAAACATTAAAATCTAATCTGCTCAATAAAAAATTCAATAAAAAAAAATGAAAATTATTAAATATTTAGCATTGAGGACTTTAAATTTATATTGGTTCACTGATTATTGTGCCAAAAAAATTATTTTTACTATTGTTTGTTATTGCATCTTTGATTTTACAGATGTATATGCTCATTTATAAGTTTTTTTTTTACTAAACTACAAATAAGTCATGTGGGCTAATCAATTCCAAGACTTTCCGTATAGAGATATTCATTCCTGGACCTATCTTTTAAAGTATTGTTCAGAGTGCTATACAAGATCATGATAAAGGATAACCCAATCATATGTTAAGAATTACACACATCATTTCACTATTAAGTAAACTATACCATACTCCATTCCTGATATATATACTTACAGCATTCTGATATTGAAATTTGATTGGTCAAAAAATGGAATTTTTTTAAGCTTAATCCCTAGATTCGCATAATTTTAAGTTTGCTGCACGCATAATTTAACAATACCAGATTATAATTCTGAACTCATAGGCAAAAGTTCGTCTAATTGGCTAATAAATTAAATTTAACTTTACATTATTTATATAGTTTAGAGTACTTTTTAAAACAATAAAAACTAATTATAATGAAAAAACTATATAAATGGTTTCATTAAAGCCATAGAACTTCATAGCCAATAATAAGATCTAATACTTGTTCGTTTAAAAATGTTAGTATAGTAATAATTACTTAAAATCTGATAAAATTAACTTATTATCAAGCTAATTTTTTTAAACAGATGAGAATTAAATCTTATTTTTGACTATGGAATCCTACAGCTCTAATGAATCTTTTATATAGTTTTTTTTATATTATTATAGTTGATTTTCATTTTTTTAAAAAAGTACTTTAAACTTTATAGATAATATAAAATTAAATTAAATTTATTAGCCAATTAGATGATACTTTAGTGTTTAGAGACTTTTTCGAAATATTTTTCTAAGTCATGTAACTTTTCCAGAATATTTTCTAAGTTATATGACTGGTCCAGAATTCTTATTAAGTCATATAATTGGTCACATGACTTCGAAAAATAACTTATAATTGTGCCACACTAGCTAAGCTTCATTATGTAATTTTTGCCTAATTTGCTATACTAGTTAAGCCATATTATATAATTTTTGTATAATTTTTGTATTGTCAAATAACTGACTATGAGTAGGTCTAATAAAAATCCCAGGAGGGGGTATAATAAGCTAATAAGTGTCAGTCCCCTAAGTAGTTAAGCTATTGCTAAGAAGTTTCGAATAAATTGTCTATAGTATCTAGCTAAATCAAAAAAAGATTTTAATTTAATAGTGTTTTTAGAAGGTTGAATTTTTTGTATAGCATCAATTTTTGCAGGGTTTGGGGCTATTCCTTTTGAACTAATAGTATGTCCTAAGAAAGGTAAGGATTTTATCTAAAAGTTGCATTTGTCAAGGTTGAGTTTTAATCCAGCTTCTCTAAGGGGTATAGCAACTTAGTAAAGTGAATAAGTTGTCAACCCTCCAAGTGGTAGATTGGGAGTTCAAAACCTACCGACAGTAAAAATTTGGAAAACTACCTATGTTACATTGGTGTATATGAGCATCTGTGCAATGCTAGAATTATACAGAGGAATGCAAACTGGCATTGGGTGGTGCAAACACATGATAAGTCCTTGAAACTGGTAATATAACAATGGTTATCTATCGATCAGTTAGAATTAGTACTTGTAACACAGTCACACCAGATAACTGGCAGGTCATGGGGCATCTGTGGCCATGTAAATCTGTGAACTGGGATAACCGAAGCCTACTTGGGAAGACCCGAGTAGAGAGGTAACATGGATCTTCGACAGTACTACTGTAAAGGCTAGATCTAGGAAACAGATACCAATGTAGAAGAAATCAGGCAGGCAAGAACCTCGGATGAGGGGTATCACCAACCAGGCCATCGGAAGTCTTAAACCAGAGAAAAAGAACCTTGGAGGGCAGACTCTGGGGTGTCAGGGACAGGTCACAGTCCTACTGAGCTATCTAGATTGAGAGTTTGAGATCAGAAACAGGGGTATACTAAAGTACTAGAGATATGCTGTGAAGTCAGTGCTGGGGTCTGGGTGAACTTTGCAAGGGCATGCCCTGTTAGCAAAGATTAAATGTGAATAGTTAGTTAGCAAGAGAGCCTCCTGGAGCCCTATAGTTAGGTAACATACTCTGAATTGTGTAACAGCTTGACAGACTTACAGACAGGGAGGCCAAGGTTAGGTTAGACAGCATCTAATTAGGTGTATGAGAGCTTGTGCTGCTATCTGCTAGTGTAGTATAGAGGTAACCTTGTACAAGTTATGTAATCATAATTGAATTCACAATAAAGGCAATAGCCATCATAACTAAAAGGCCTTAGCGAAAGCAAAAAAAAAAATCCAGCTTTTCTAATCCTTTGAAACACTATTTTTAAATGCTTTAAATGATCTTTAAATGTTTTTGAGTATACATTAGTATCATCAAGATAGACAACAACAAATGTCTATACAATTCCTTTATATACTCTGTTTATAAGTTATTGAAATGTTGTTGGTATATTGCACAATCCAAATAACATTACATTAAATTCATAAGTGCCATATTTTGTAATAAATACAGTCTTTTTTCTATTTTTGAGATCTATCATAACTTGCCAGTAACCACTAGCTAAGTCTAAAATTGAGAACCATTGTGATTTAGATAATGCATTTAACATCTCTTGTATTCTTGATAAGAGATAAGCATCTTTTTTAGTAACATTGTTAAGTTTTCTGTAATCTACACAAAATCTTAACTTTCTATTCTTCTTTCATACTAGAACAACAGGTAATGCCCAAAGGCTTTCTGATGGTTAAATTATATTGCTTTTAAGCATTCATTTAATTTCTTCTTTGATAAAGTTCTGTTCATCAGATAGCATGTTGTAAGGGCATAGTTTAACAGATAATACATCTTCTGTATAGATATAATGTAACTTTATCTGTTCTGCCAAGTTCTGTAATATTTTTGGCAAATAAATCAGCAAATTCCTTTAATAAGTTTTTGAACAATCATTCTTGTTCTTTAGTAAATAGTTCTACATTTACAATATCTGTTTTTTCTAAAGCATATTTCTCATATAGTATTAGAGTATTTATTATACATATATGTTTTTATTTTAATGCATTTCTTTGCAAAGCCTGTTGCAAAATCTGTTGCAAAGCTTCTTCTTCTGTTAGTAATTCTTTTTCAAGTGATAATTCTTTAATTTCTTTGTTTTCTATTTCTTCTAAGTCTTTTTGGTCTTTTGGGTCTTCTGAATCTTTTAAATCTTCTGGGTCAGGTGGTTTTTGATTTTGCCTAGGATGATTCAAAAATTTTGAGATGCAAAGTCCAAATGAGAGTAAAAATTTGCTCATTCTTGATGATGAGTTATTTGATCTTAAAAAAATTCTAACATCTTTTCAAAATTGTTCTTTAGATGTTGAATTCTGGCTTCCAATCTAGCAATGATTTGGTCTTTTTTATCTTTTTTTTTATTTTTCCTCTCCTTAGAAATAGTGTTCTTACTTATTTCTATAGGTTTTATAGCAGTTTCTTCTGATAACTCTGCTATTTCTTTAATATTTTCTTCTTCTGAAATAGTTTTTTTCAATAAGAGTTAACTTGTTTAACTCTTGGTAACATTCATTACAATATTCTTGATATTCTTCCAATTCTGTATATTGTTTGGCAAAAAGGCATTCATGACAAAGAGCTACTTTTTCTTCAAAATTCTTCTTTAAGTTTTCTACTGCTTTTCGAATGTCAAAGTCTGAATGAGCAGTATTAAAAGATTTATCTAAGATCTGTTGTAAGGTGACTTCTTCTTCTTCAGTAAAATTTACTTGTTCTGTTCGAAGTAAGATAGTAATTTCATCAGAGGTCTATTCACAACTATATTTATCATGGTCTTGTTCTTTTATGGCTTCTTTTATAGTTTAGATGTTTTTTTCTAATAAGACTTAGCAAGTCAATAGATTTTATCTTGGTTCAAGTCATACTGACTTCTAGCACTTTTGTTAGACTCAGTATAGTGTTTGATTTTATTCCAAATTTTATAATTTGGGTTATATTGTAAATCTGAGCTAACTTTATAAATATATATATGTTCTAATTTACAGAACCATAGGTCTCCTCGCATACTTTCTAAGTAATGCATTCTTGATCAAAGTTTCTAAATATTACACACTTTACATTAGACAAGAGTTTCTCTTTCTAATTCTGTTGTATAATATTTATAAGTTTCTGGTTCATTTAGGTCAAGGCCTTTATAATAGGTCTTGTAGCAAACAGTACAAGCAAGTTAAGTCTTTAGCTTGTATAGTTTTTTTGGTTGTTGTAGAGTAAAGCAAAGACAACAATGATAAATTCTTCTTTTGCTGTAGTAGGATTGTCTTTCTTGTTCTACTAAGTCTTGATTACATCTATATCTATAAGTTAGGTTATCTAGCTTCAGTTAAGTGACAAAGTAATTTATTTCTATATGGCCATATTCATTACAGCTATAGCATTGGTTTTCTGGACAGTTTTTGAATAGGTGAGTAGTTTGTTTACAATTCTTGCAAGCCAATTGTTTTCTTGGTCTGTTGAGACAGTTGGTAGATTGGTAACCATATCTGTTGCAATATTGGCATCTACTTTTAGAGCAGTTTTTATATTAATAAGTAGTCTTGTTGCAAATGTGACATGCAGGATAGGTTTTTCTTCAAGAGTATGTGGTCCATCCTTCACTATAATCTTCTTTCTCAGAAGTTATAAAGAAGGCATAAGCTTCGTAAGAAGTTAAATATTTCTGCTTATACAGTTCAAAATCTTCTAGAATAGTGCAAGTAAGTTGTTTTTCTCAAGGTTGTTCTTGCTTATAAAATGTATTAAGAACAATTTTTCTTTCTTTTCAATAAATAGTATACTGGAAAGCTTTCTAGTTATAGTTAGCTTCTACTTTTTTTAACCAATCATTTCTTAATAGAAGTGAATAAGAAGTAGCAAATACAACTTTCACATCTAAAGGAATAAGTCATCCTTGGACTCTAATAGGTAGGTTTCTAATAATTCCTAGTGGTCTGAAGGTAGTTCCAGTAGCAGCAATAATAATGCTCTTAGATGGTTCTTCTATTTTTAATTCCAATTCTTTTACTGTTTGGTAGGAAATCATACTAACAGAGGCTCTACTATCAATAATAGCAGGATAGGTTTAGTCTTGGATATTAATATAATATTTGACAGAAGTGATAGTAGGAGTGTAATGTGGTTTAGTAATTTCTTGATTTTTTGCTATAATGTAAGCAGTAAGAGCAGTTCTAATAGAATAGTTGTCTAACAATCTTTTCTAATTGTTAGTATTTGGAGTAGCTTGTATTTCAGCTATATTTACATCTTGATAGTAAGATAAGAATGAGCAATTAAATCTTGGTTTTCATCTTTTTGACTTCTGTCTCTAGATCTGTTTCTTTCTAAATAATTTCTGTCACTGAATCTGCTTCTGCTTCTGTCTCTTTGGTAATTATTTCTTTGATTGTTGTAGTTTCTTCTGTTATTATTATTATAGTTATTATTGTTATTTCTGCTTCTTCCAAAGTTTCTGTTTCTTTGGTTTTCATTCTGTCTCTTCCTACAATTTGTTATGAAATGTCAGAATTATCATAGTAATAGCAAAGAGCTTTGTTCTGTGCAAAGTTAGGTCTTGGGTTATTTTTTTTTCTGCAGTATAGGCTGTGTGAGGTTGTAGAGTTTGCTGAGCTTGTGGTGTTGGTTGAGGTTGGGTTATGACTGAGTTGATATATAGTTGGGCTAGTTGTTTGGTAATGTCATTAACATCATCTTTTTCTGGAGTGGCTATTACTTTTCCTAGTTCCTAATGTTTTGTTTCTTCAATAGCAGCAGCTAAGTCAGCAGGAACTGATGCTTGTACAGGTATTGCATATTTAAGTTACAATCCTTTAATAAAAAGCTAAACAATAAAGTTATTTGGAAAGTTCTCATTAGGATCTACTTTTCTTCTGAGCTTTTTAAATTAGGCTATATATGTATCAACAGTATTGGTTCCTTGTTTTGGATTAAAGAATTCTTGTTGTCATATAGCTTTCTTTTTGACTGTTTTGAATTGCTCCATGAAACTAAGTTTAAATCGAGGATTATCTCTTTTACTATATGACTGAAAATAGTCATCTTCAAGTTCCTTAAGCCAATCTTCTGCATTGTTCTTTATATATGCTTGGGCAATTGCAAGTTTTCTAGGTTCAGACCATCTATTGGCAATAGCAGCTTATTCAAATTCATTAATTCAGTCAACTGGATCTTCAGTTTCATCAATTTTAAATAATGCAATTTTAAAGAGTAATTTTTCTGCAGCTTCAAGGGTATCACCTAGTCTATTCATTGTAGCAACAGTGTTGTCCATGGCTCTTTCATCTTCAAAATCAAGTTCATCAGTAATAGTTTTGTTTGAACTTTCTGGTTCTTCTTCTTCTAATAAAGGTTGATCTTTTTTAAAATAAGTTTGTTCTAATAGTAAGTTAAGGTCTTTAATAGTTAGAGTTGTATCTTCTTGTAAGTAAGTTTCCAAGTTTTGAACAAGATCTTTAGAGTCAATTAGTTGTTAGTAGTTAAATAGTATCTTGATAATAGAATAGTTAGGTTGTATAGTTGAAATATTAGGATAGCTAGTTGCTTCTAATAGGCCAAAAGTTAAAAAGAATTCTTCTTTAGTTGTAATAAGGTTTTCAGTAATTGTAGAGAAAGATTCTTCTAGACTTGATTCAATACCAGGTCAAGGTGAGAGAAAATTAATTTCTTTAGTTAGAAGATTAGTAAATCTAGTGACTGGTTTTGGTGTTGTTAAGGTTGAAAGTCAAGGAATATAGGAAGGTCAAGTAGGAGTGTAAAAGGGTTCTTGAGTACTTTCTCTTTCTTGTAAAGCTACTGGTTGAGTAGAAAAAGAAGGTAATGATCCTCTTCTTGAAGAGTTATTTTGTCAGAAAAAGATATACTGTTCACTGATTTGATCTCTACTATATAGTGCTAAAAAGCTAGGGTCTACAATAGATATTGGAGTTCAAGTAGAAGTAACAATAGCAGTGATAGAAGAAGTAGAAGTAGTAATAGTTTCTTTTACAGTAATAACAGTTCCTTGTAGTAATTGATAAGAAGTAGATGTACTAGTTTCTTCTTTAGAGCCTTGTGCTAATTCTAATGCAGCAGCTTGTAAAGCTTTAATATGTTGTTAAGCTCTAACTGGATCATCAATAAAAATATCAAATAGAGTTCTTTGGTCAGCAGTAACTGATAGTACTAAGTAGTGAGAGATATATTTCCAAAAAAGAAGTTGGGTAATTTCTTAGAAATTAGCTATCTGATTTTGATAATGACAACTAAAAATAATATTTCTAGCAGCAACTCAAGCAGCTGAATGTGCAGAAGTAGTTAGCCTTAGAAAGTTAGCTTGAGTAACTTTAGTGTAAGAAGTAGTATAAAAGGCTTCTGAATACCAAGCCCAAAATTTAGCAAATTATTCGTGAGAGTTAAGAGGAATAGATGTTGGTAAATAATACTGAGAACAAGAAAGATCAATTGCAAGAGTTTGCAATATAGTAGTAGTAAGAGAAGAGTTTTCACTATGAATCTGTTGATGTCTTCAAATATTTTTTAAATAAAATTAAGTAATAAACTCTTCTATAAAATAAATTTCTTCAAGAAGAGTTAGTACTAATAAGTAATAAAATAATAAAATAAAATAAAATAATAAAATTAAGAGAATAAATCTAAAATAATAGTGCTAGCAAGTAAAAAATTCAAGTAATTAATCAAAAGTTTAAACAATTCAAAATATATTTATCGACTAGTAAGTAATGTAAAATCAAAATCAAAAATCAAAATCAAGATTATTTTAAAATCAAAAATTTTAAGATAGAAGGTAAAAGCATAAACTTCTTTAATTCCAAATACAAAATATAAATGCAAAATACAAAATAATTCAATTTAATTTAAGTTAGTAGAGGTATATCTAAAATAATAATTCCAAAATTTCAGAATGCTTTTTCACAATTGCTGTTTTCAAAATAAATTTCTTTCTAGAGAGAGAATTGCTTCCTAGGGTAGTTTTCTTAAGAGAGGTTTCTGTTTTTTTCCTGGAATAAATTTTTATATTTCTGCCAGAAGGCACCAAAATGTTATAGGGTTGTAGCCTTCTTGGTACAATACAACCAAGTAACAAGTTTACCTGGTATAGTGATTGACTATTGCAAATATATACAAGGTGGAGGTGTAGTAGTTCACTTTACTATATAGCAGCAGGCAAATAGTTCAAGATAATAACAGTATATAGATTAACTTTTATTAAATAAATACACAATGACAACCTTGTCTGTAGAAATTATTCTAGAAGGGAAATATCACTTTTACAAGTTAAGAGTAAAGGTAGAAGAATCTAAATTAAAGTATAGGAACTTAGAATTAACAGAAAAGAGTAAAAGCTACCCTTTATATATCTTTTTACCTAGCAGGAATAGTGGAATTCAAGCAACATTACTTGATACTGTACTCAGAGTAATAGGGTTCAAACAATATTAGATATCATTGTAGTTGAGATAGTGGAGGTTTAAACTATATTAAATGATACTATGCTTAGAGTAATAGAGACTGTGCAAAGGCAACTAAGGATATTGTTTATATTATTTGTCATTCATGCTTGAAACACTTGGAGCTTGAGTTTAGACACTTGAATTTGTGCAAAGGCACTTGGAATTTGTACAGAAGTACTTGGGATTCATGCAGGAACACTTGGGGTTTATGTTGAAGATATTTGGGATTTTTGTGCTATGGCACTTGGCACAGTAATTTGGTGCTAGGATATATGAAACTTGTACAGGAGTACTTGGAGTTTGTAAAATGATAGTAACATCACAGATATTACTCAGTATCATGTGACTGTATTACATTTCTAATAGCCAATTAAGATTCTTTTATCTATCTACTATATAATATAACTATTAACTAACTAATGACTAATAATAAATATAATATAAAATACAATAATAAATAAATATATAATTACTAATACTACTATATAATATACTATGCTAAAATCTACTTTGTAACAATATATAAGTATATAGAAACTTGTATGCTATCTGTTAGATATAGTATAGAGATTAGAGTATTTAATTAAACAGCTGCCACTTCCAAAATAATAATGTTTTTCACTAAAAGTGTGCCATTTTTGGAAGAGAATAATTTAAGTAGGTGAGCAGAAAAGCCTATTTACACAAAGATTTAGGTTAATAATAATTAGACTCAACATATAGGACAGACTATAGTATTCTTTGCAAGTGTGAAAACTAAGTATATGATGAGTATATTTATAGAAAGAATCACTAACTTCTCAGATACTAATACATCACATCCTTCTGAGAACTCTATCAAAAATAATATATTATCTACTACATTTATACATTCTTGTATACTCATTATATTTATTAGTACTCTATCCTCTATTCAACAATCTACAAATCTAAACATTACTAATAACAACTACAAATTATTATTAGATAATAACTCTCTTGATTCACTAACAACAAACACTATTAAAGGAAAAACCTTAACTTATATCTCTAATTTACTTGAAATATATAATTCTTTAATATGCTTCAACAAATTTTTATCTTTATACAATCTTTAACTCTTATTATTTCTATAATTAATAGGATCCTTTCTAAAATTTATTCAAGAAGAATATCCAACATATTACTTAGAACAATATATTAAAATATCTATTAAAACAATTAACAATATTTATATAAAAGCATATATTTATATCTTACAAAAAACTACATTATTACCAAACTACTTATACATTCCTTTTAAAAAACTTTTAAACTTTCAAAGTACTCTACTTAAAAAAATTACCCAGCAACAACATTTACAATACCCTCTCCTTTAGAATATCAATAATTCCTGCTAAACAATATTTTTTCTTCTACTAAACTACCTATTTCACTAACACAAAAAAATAATAATACTTAAACCTTAAAAAACTCAAAACCTAATATAAATCTCAACTCTCATACATTTAATATTAACATATCTTTCTTACAAAATACAAATACTACTGCAAAAAGGTGTAGTGACCTAGTAAAGTAGTCAGATTGTCAACCCTTCAAGTAGTAGATTGGGTGTTTAGATTTCATTAATGATGAAAATTTGAATAATCGCTTATATAATATTTGCATTATAGCAACTGTTACTAATGATTAGGTTAGGATACCTGTAATAAAGGTCATACCAGCATGACTGGCAGATTATGGGACATCTGTATAAGTATGGCATTATACAAAGAAATGCAAACTGACAAATCAGATAGTGCAAGCACTAGATAAGTCTTTGTGACTATATAAATTTGTTGAAATTAGATAATGAGAAGTCCATTTGGAAAGACCTAAGTAGAGAGATAGTTAGATCTTTAATGGCCCTACTGTAAAGGCTAGTCTAGGAAAATAAATACCAAGGTTATAGTACTTGGTTGTAGTAACAGGATAGGTAAGAACCTCTAGGTTGAGAGTTTTAAAAGTACCACCAACCAGGCTACTAGAACAAACTGAAGGAAAAAGATATTAGGCTAACCTAATATACTGATGGACTGGTTATAGTTCTACATAGACTATCTGGATTGAAAGTTTGGTAAAAAGGCAGATAAAAAAGCAGAGATATACTAAAGTATTAGGGTTATGCTGTAAAGTAGATGCTAGGGTCTAAGTGAATTCTATAAAGGCATAGTGGTTTAATGGTTAAGCTTTAACTACAAGTATTAGTTTTGCTATAGTAATATCTAGGTCAGTTATAAAAATAGATACAAAAGGCTCTAGAAAGTTTATCTCAAGAATAAATTAGTCCTAAGGTTAAGATAATGATCTGGGCATCTGAGTATAACCCAGTAAGTTAATACAGATTACAGATTCAGAGAGTTTAAAGTAGAACACTCAAGCAGGAGTATCAAATATAGCAATTGGTAAGGAACTTTTGGGCAGACTCCTTAAATAGGTAATATAAAAAAGTTATATATGTAGCCAATTGTATACTCTTCTGTAGTGGTTCATTAAACCACAATATCAATAAGTAATTAATAAATGTCAAAAGACCAAAAAGATTATCTTAATATCAAAAAAAAAAAAAAAATAATACTACTGCAAATAATATTCCTAACCTTAATATTATCAACATTAATTACATTTCAATTTCAATTCAAATAGGCTTTATAAATATCAATGGTTTGATCCAACTTTCAAAAAAACTTTCCTTAATAGATTTTTTAAACAACAACTTTTTTAATATACTAGGTATATCTGAAACACATTTATTAAGTAAAACTAAAAAAATTCTTATTATCCAAATTAAAATTATACAAGTGTTTGAAGCTTCTATTCAAATACATATTAACTAGAAGTCAGTATTTTTATTCACAATAACATCTCCAAATACATTGCTTACACTTACAACTATAAAGAATATATTGTTGAATTTGATCTATATCTCAAAAATCTTTTACTAAGATTACTTCAGATTTATATTCCTATAGCTAAAAAGAAACAACTTCACAAAGATGTTCAAGAATATATTATTTCTCTTCTACAAAATCTAAATTATAAAATAATAATCATAGAAGACTTTAACAGTATTTCAAACCTTCACATCGATTAATTACCTTCTAAAAAAACCTCAATTCCTAAACTACAATTAACTAAATTTCTAATTAGTCATCAATACAAAGACCTTTATCAATTCTTCTTTTCTAACACCAAAAATTATACATTTTAACAATCAAACATATAATATAGAATTGACCAAATCTGGTTTAATCTATCTTTAACAAATATCAATTATACAAATATAATTACTATACATCAACTAGATTCAGATTATCATTTAATTACAATTAAAATATCTGCTATTTTTAACAAACTAAAACCAACTATATAACAAAAAAGAAGATGTTTCTTTAGAAAAATACTATTAAAGAAATTTTGAAAAATTATGTAAACCAAACTATTTGTAACATATTACCAATTGCCTTTTAGATTACTTCTATAACTAATCAAACCAACTTAACCTTATATGGAACAAAATTAACAAAGCTTTAATCAAAACTGCAACAAAACATATTCTTTTTAAAAATATTAAAACCATGTCTGAAATTAATAACAACCCTTCTTCTAAACTACTACCTCTATTTTATTAATACAAACAAATCCAATATCTAAAAAACTACTTTAACTCTTCAAACTATCACTTTTTATTTTAAAAATACTGAACAGACTATTATAATAATTCTTTGCAAACAATATCACTTTCTCTTGATCAAATTAAAAATAAATTTATTTAAGTTAAAACTGCTCTTAACTATTATCAACAACAAATAAATTATAAAGATATTAAACAGAAAATAGAAGAATGTAACCAACTTTATACAAACTCTCCTAAACTCTTCTACAAAAAAATTCTTGAAAAACAACATAACTTATATATAGATCAGTTATTACTAAATAATATGCTTCTCACTAATTATAATAAAATTTGCTCTGCAATTCATTAACACTTTACTAAATACTTCAATGAAAAACTCTTATCTTCAATTTTCTCATCTTTTGAATTTTATAAACTATATCAACCATACTCTAAACTTGAAACTCATTATCAAAACCTTCTCCAAGAAATAACAAACCAAAAATAAAATAATATAATCACTAATTTACCAAACTAAAAAGCTGCAGGTCCTTCTAAAATTTGCTATAAACACATCAAATATGCTAGCTCTCAATTCTAAATCTTTTTTAACAATTTATAAACAAATGCCTTCAACTACAAAAAGTACTTATTGTCTAAAAATCTTCAAATCTCTTTCTAATTCCAAAAAAATCTAACTGGGATTTTACCTTTAATTAAGTTTATCTAATATTCATCATCAAATTCTTTAAAAAAACTCTTACAAAAATCTTTATTCAATGCTTAGACAAAAATATTTCATCTAATAATCTACTTTTAGATTTCAATTTTGCTATAACCAAAAACTCATCTATTTACATTTCTATTCAAATTCTTCACAACACAATTGAATATTACAAACTTTATAATAAAGAAGCCTAGATTCTTTTTCAAGACATGTCAAAAGCATTTGACAAAATCAATATCCTCTGACTTTAGGACTTTTGTAAAAGAATTAGTATTCCAAAAAAAAATAAACCTAATCACAAAACTATATATAAACTAAACTGCAAAAATTATCATAGCTTATAGACTCTCAAATCCAGTTTATCTAAAATCTAATATAGAACAAGAAGAAACATACTCTTCATTATTATAGAAAATATACTATGATCTTATTTTATCTTTCATTTTACTAAAATATCATAATTATCTACTTCATATATTCTCATTATTACCAAAAGATCTTATACAAAATAACAATCTTACATCTATTACTATATCTTCTCTCATCTTTATAAATGATACAATATAGTACTATGAAGATCTACAAATTCTACAAAATATTTTTAATGATATATTCCTATTATATTAACTTAATAACATTGAAATCTACGCGGAGGACCAGGTTAATGATGGCCAGACCCAATGTACAGGACAGGCTATGGTATTCTGCACAGCTGTGCAAGCCGAGCATACAGTGAGCAAATCTACAGAAGAATCCTCTACTTCCTTGAACTTCATTTCATCATCTCATATCAAGGAAGAACTCCAAGACTCAGCTTACAATACACTATATGATCCAGACTCATGCTATA
>CAJVQA010003960.1:0-18412 GCA_910591915.1 Cetraspora pellucida | reverse complement strand
CTATACAGCTACTACTATTTGTACAAAACAAATAAATTGAAAATTACATGCAAAAATAAAAGCTCAAACTAATTTATTTGTAACCTAAACCTACTAGAGTGGTCAAAGCTTACTTAGATTTGAATGTTTAGTATATAATTTGATAATATGCTATATTTGATTCATAGAATAGACCAAAATGTTAATTTTGTAAATTGCTTGACCAATAGAAGGGCATATGTTAGAGTAAGTATGTAGTTGATCTAAAAGTCTGCAGAGTATTAAAGATATTGTATTTGAAAATATAACAAATTCTATTATATTTTTATTGTTTAGATATTCTGTTTTTAGAAAAACAATAATTGAAGAGAGCAGTAATAATAGAGATACAAAAAGAACTAATATTTTTAAGTATTTTGTAACTAATATCTATAGAGTTATAGGTTTTATTTTTAGATAGCAGAAAGTAGAGTTCTATAATTTGATTTGATTTAATTTAATTTAAAAATTTATAATTGAATATTCAAAATTATAAGCAATTTACTCAAATTTTTATTAAGATAATTGACTTTTTTGTTTTATAAAACTAGAAGTATTTTGTTTAAACAAAAACTTTTACTTAAAAGCTTAAAATTAATTAATATAGTAAAATATTTTGTAAATTAAGTTTATTCTTTATTAATTAAAATTTTAAATTTTTTTAAAAATCAAATTAAATTTAAATATTTGATTCAAATATTTGATCAAATCAAATTAAATCAAGAATATATTTGATTTGACCAAATTCAAATTAACTCTATTCAGGTCTTCTTAAATGAACTTCTTGTATCCAATTTTAACAGATTTATATAGTTTGGATGCCTTGAAAAAGAAAATGAGTTAAAAGTTGCAAACAGTAAATTTTTTGTTAGAGATGTATTGCAAAACAGCTGCAATAATGCTTTTTTGAATTTTGTACCATAAGGCTTTAAGTGATTCTATGATATTAGTTGTAGAAGAAGCCTTGTTAGCTTAAAAATTAAATGTAACTTAATCAACAAAGTTTTGCCAATGGTTTTGGTTTATTTGTTTATAAAAAAAGACTCCTTGTTTAGTTTAGTAGCTAATTATTGTTTGTCAGTAATGATATAGAGAAATTCATATGATGATATTAGTATATTGTAATTACTAAGTATACTTTGGTTAGCATCATCTGTATAATAAGAAGTTGAGTATTGAATAATAGAATAGTTAGCCCAGATGTAGTCAATGCAACTACTGTATCTGCTGCTATGCCAGGTAGAAGTTAAAAATTGTATGTATTTAGCTAGATTATATATATTGTTATATTAAAGAAAATAAATAAGTTTGAGTTTAATTAATAATAATTAAAGACATTAAAGTTATTTATAATTATTGGCTATATGCTTTTAGTATTTGCTTCATGAATCTATTATATAATATTATTTTAAATAAAAAGTCTAGATTAAAGGTTATTACTAGGTAGATAGACTAAAATAATATAAAATTTAAAGTTATACTTGAAAAAGAAGTTTATAGCAATAGCATAATTAGAAAATTGAAGTGTTTTGTAAACATGTAGTTTTAGATGTTTTTGAATTATAATTGCTGTTTTAGCTTTATAGTTATTAATACAAGATCAGTAATAGGTAAACTGCTAGAATTTAGAAAATTTAACATTTGCATTATCTTGTGCAATTTTAGTTTCTAAAATGCTAGCTGCAGTATATTGATATTATAAGATAGACAATAATTCTTCCAAACCTGTTGTTTTAAATTGTTATTATATTCTTATATATTGTATATATTTATTAATAAGTATAATAGTTTGTATAAGATAGATGTAGATGTTTTAGCTATTAGTGAGTAGATAGTAGGTTGTATGTTGTAAGAGTTAGAAAGTATAAGTTGAGAAAGAGTCTCAGATCTATAGACTGTATAATTAGGTATAAAAGTAACTGATATAAATGAAAATTTAGAAAATAGGTTAGTAAGAAACAATTAATTAAATAAGACAAAGTGAATGTTAAATGAAGTATTATTAAGTGTTGTTAGTAAGAGTAGATGTTTGTATATTTTATATTGAAAAGGTTAAATAGAATAATGTTTATGCAAAATAGGATTAGAAAGATTAGTATATATATATAGCTCAGTTTTGTTTTGGTTAATAAATATTTTGAAACTATTTTTGAAAGAATGTTTTTAAAGATAAAATAAGAAGTTTTCAAGTATTATAAAATAATACATAATAGATAGATTGTGTAATTATAGAAATTTGTTATAACATATATTTGTTTCTGCAGAAGATAAAATGTTGAAAGCAGAAACTTGAGAAGTTAGATTGACTTTTATAAGATCATTTACTGTTTCAAGCTTAGCTCACATAGCTGTGAAGAGTAATATAGTCTGCCTTGTACATTAGATCCAGTTATCATTAACTTGGTTCTTTATATAAATAGACTTTACTGCTTGTCTACTTATATTATCTTCCTTGCTAACTATTAAGAATATATCTTTTGGCAAGATGGTGACTATATTTATAAGATTTGTAGAAAACAGATTTAATAAAAAGGAGTTTCTTTAAAAAAAAGAGATTCTTTAATTAAGAAGAAAATTGAGTATAACATTTGAAATTTATCTTGTAATATTTTGTTTGCTTCTGAGTAGGCTGTTTCTTAATAGTAAGTATTAATTTATAAATATGTTAATAATTTGTCAAGAATATTAAAACTCTTGCTAATAGTTCAGTACTAGTAGGTTTAAAGATAATAAATTCTTCTGTTTGCTGTTTGTTGAGTTTGTCAATATAATGATTTTGTGTTGCAATGTTTTGGTATAAGTTAAAATGTAAATAAAAATAGTAGTTATAACATTTGAAGTTGGTTGAAATATTGTTAATCTTGCAAGCAGATTTTTTTATTTTTGTTGCAAGCTTATTAAGAAGAAAAGTAGAGATTTGTTTGTTAAAGGATGCTTTATGTTTGCTATTTTTATAAAATATAAATAGTTCAATTTTAGATTATTTCTAAATTTTATTTTTTTGTTTTAAAAAATTTTTGTATAATTTTTTAAAAATATCATTTAGTAATTGTGAAAAGTTGTGTTAGTATTAAGATTTTGAAGTTGTAGTAGGTAAATTTGTATTTTCTGGTTTTTTTTTTTGTTTTTAAAATTTATTTTTTCAAGATAAGAACAGATTTCTTCTTTACAATTACAGAATTAAGAATATAAAAGTTTGCTAGTTTTATAGTTTCATTTTGGCATTTTTGTAAATTATAAAGTTTTGAAATCTATTGTGGCAGATAAGGTTTCTTTAAGATGCAAGATAAATTGCTATTAAATTTGATATTTTAGAAAGTTAATAACTTTTGTTTTATCTAATGCTTAAGTAAATTAATAATTATATATTAAAAAAATTGGTTGAACTATTGTTTTAAATAGTCTAAGAAGTTTGCAAGTAATAGAATATTCAGTTTTTAATGAAAGAGTGTTTTGAAATATTAAAGTCAAGATAAATATTAAATTTACTATCAAATTCAATTATGACATATTGTTTGTCTTTGTCAAAGTCAAATACTTTTGATGTAATATTGAATCTTTTAGGTCAAAGTTGAAAGTTCTTAGCAAATTTAATATAATCAATAGCTTAATAGTTGTTTAAGAGATATAAATAAATATAAACTATTTAATTTAAAGTTAAAAACAGTTTTAATTAGTATAAAGAAGAATAGTTGCTAAAGAAACAAAAATTTTAGAGTTGTTTAGTTTTGTAAAGAGGATTATAGTAAATACTAGAATGAGTTTTTTAAGGGTTTTTTTAAATATATCAAAAGAAATAGTAATTGCTTTATCTGTATTAGGATTAGTTTGTTAAATAAAATTGATAAAAAATTAGAATTTATCTCTAGTTATTTTGTAAATAAAATAATAAAAACTAGTTTTAAGAGCCTTTTGCTTAGGAGTTTCAGGTTTAATTTTTTTATCAGAGTAAAAGTTATGCAAGTAGAATTTAAGAAAGTTAAGATTTTTTAAAAAATTTTGTTTGAATTTGTAATTTGTCTTTTATGTAATCAGAAATTAGAAAGTTGGCAAGCTAGCAAATTTTGGATTAGTTTTAATTTTTTGTTGGTTGTTAGTAATATTGGTTTGTGTTAGCTGTTGTTGTTGTTAGTTTGTTTGTTGCTATTGTTTGTAAAGTAAAAAGAGTTTTGGTATAGCAGTTGTTATTGTTAATATTGTTGTTAGTTGTTATTATTATTAATAGTATTATTGTTCAAATCTATATTACTTGTAGTACTATTGTTGTTATTAGATAAGGTTGTAAAGATAAGTTCAAATAATAGTGGGTTATAAGAGCTGATTGTTTGTTGAAGTTTTTGGATAAATATAAAAGAGAAACTTGATTGTTAAGTAGTTTGTTATGTATTGATGCAGGCTTTATAATAAGGTTTGTTATTATATAAAATAGCATCTGTTGCCAGATAGTATTGGTTATTCATTTCTTTATAGACAATAAGTAGGTTGCATTTAGCACAGAGATGATTATAAATAGTTATAAAGGTGATGCTGTAAATAATAACAGATTAAACTCAATAGAGTTTGCAATGGTATTTGCTAGGGTTTTTTTATCTTTAAGTTTTTTAATAACATTTGTAGTTTTGTGTTATTTGTAGGTTTGATTAGTTGTTAAGATAAAGTGTATATAGTATTTGTCACAAAAGTATATACTAACAGAACTGAATTCAGATGCTTTAAAGTAATGACTACTTTTGGTACTTTCTCTAAGTTTAGTAATATTACAATTGTTAGGTTGTTTGTTTGCTGAAATAGAACATGATGAGGTTGCTGCATCTTTATAGATACCAATTTTGAAGCTTTTAGAACACTTTTAATAAAAATAGTTAAAGTTAATAATATTAGGTACAGTTGTTAAAGTGATGTCATTTATTACCTAATTTTTTTTTATCAGAGGGGTATTATTTTTCTTTCTTTTTTAATATATATCTGATTAAGTTCTTTATATTAAATTTTAATTTTTTTACCTTACTCCCTTTCTAAAAAATTAGGTAATAAATGATACTACCCTTATCAAAATTGGCATTTTGAACTAAAATTAGATTGTTAGATATGTTTTTTAAAAAAAATTAGTTTTTTAAGAGTTTTTAGACTAATTAGAAAAGTTTAAAAAAAAGTTTAGATTTCAGATAAGCTGATTAGATATTTAGAAAATTTTAATAACTATTAGAAAAGTAAAATTTTTAAAGCAAACCAGTAAGTTTTTCCAAAATTGCCAATAAAAAAACCTGTAAAGAACAAGTTTTTTTTTTACTTTCTGCTTGTATATTTATGAGTTTTAGTTTGTTTTTAGTAAATTATATATCAAAATATCTATTTTAGTAAGCTAAACAACTTTTAAATAAATGTGAAAGTAGATTTATTAGTAAAATTATATGTAAATAAACAAAAACTAAAAACTTAGTTTGTGAACTTTTTTCAGCAGCTAGGTAATATTAGAACTTAAAACACAGCTGTCTAGAAGGAAAAAAGTATGCTAAACAACTTTACTTAAAAGAGCAAGTAAGGTTTACTTAATAGAAAGTTGAGAAATGATTAAATGTATTTTGTAGTTTTGGTATAAATAATCTAGAAAAAGAGTTTCTTAAAAATATATAAAATTTAGTTAATTAATATAACCTAAAATAATATTTATTACTATAATAAATTTAGATTATATACATAATTCTTTAAAAAAATCTATTGGTTTTTTATTATTATATACAATTCTTTATTGATATGCATAATTTTTTAAAAAAACTTTTTAGTTTTCTGTTATTATATATAATCTTTTAAAAAAAAACTATTAGTTTTATAGTTGACTTATTGGTTTGACAAACTTTTAAATAGTAAAAAAACTATTGTTTTAAGATAAGTTTATTGGTTTAAAAAACTTTTAATATATAAGAATATAGTGTTTAAAAAGACTTAAAAAACTAAATTAACTAATATAATAATATTTAATAAAAATTAGTTTTAAGCTTTATTTTTCTTTTTCAATATTTACTTTTTATAATATTAAATATTTTAAATTCAACTTTTATATTGTATAATATATTTATAATAAATTTAAAACTATAATTAAATTTATTAATATTTTAAGTTTGTTGCAATTGTAATAAATAATATTATAGAACTACATGACAACAACAAACCAAAGATGACATATTAAATTAGACAAGAAAACAGATTTAGGATAAGTATTAGACAAACAAGAGCCAATCAAACTAGATATAATAGATAAGATAAAAAAGTTGTACAAACAAGGGATGTTATATTGCATTAGCAGATTAGATGCCAGAAATTTAAGGTTTATGAACAGTGAGATATTAACAAAAGAACTATGAACAACAATGCTTTATGTTCCAGATGATAGTAAGCATATAGCCAAAAGTTTAACAATAATAAATTTTGGCAAAATCACAGCAATAGATTTACTAATCTATAAACAAATACTAAGTTTATTAAGACAAAAAGAGAATAGAATTCCAAATGATATTCTGATCAAAGAATGAGCTGCTAAAGCAAAAATAACTTATAAAAACCCAAAAACAGTAAACTATATAACAAATACAAGAAGAAATAAACAAGATAGAAGATATAAAGAAAAAATAAGTAAACTAGAAAGGCCTCAAGAGATAATTACAAGAATACAGTGACAAGAAAAAAAGCAACAATCAGAACAAAAAGACCTAAAACTCTATAAATTAACCAAACTAATCAAAAACAGTACTTACATAAAAAAGAAAAACTAGCCAAATATAGAAATAACAAACCAAATACCAGTAATAATACTTTTTGTAACATCTAAGAAAGAAGATATAAATAAAACAAAGTTTAAGAATAAAAAGTTCAAGAAAGATCAAGAAATTCCTTTGAAGAATATACTCAAAAATAGTAAAAGAATGTATAAAGAGGAAGCTTAAAAAAAATCTAAGAACAAAATAAAAAAAGAAAGAAAGCATTATAGCTTTAGAAAACCAAATCTTAGCAATACTATTAGAAAATAGTTTGTGGTTACTAAAAAATAGAGTGTATAATCAAAAAAATTTATTTAAAGCAAACATTCTAGCATACAATCTACCAGATGACAACAAAGTTGAAAAAGTAAATTATTTAAAATGGGTGCTAAGGAACAACAAATATATTAAATCAATTAGAGAAAAATTCAAAAGAGAAAACAACTGGGTAGTAATTAATTTTAATTGTGAATTTGATAGAAGTGCAGCAATTGAGAAAGTTAAAAGAAAAGAAAGTGATTAGTTAGTTATAATTTCAAATGAAGAAATAAAAAATATTGCAGAAGTAGATCACAAACAATCCAAAAACACAAAAAAGAAGTCAAACAAACCAATTTAAACAATATAAAAGATGAAATTGCAAATAAAAAAAAAGAAGAAATCTCAAAAAAACATAGAATTCTGACAGTATAAAATTTACCTTCAGATATTAATGAAAAAGAAATAATATAGATATGCAGAAGGTTTTAGAATCTATACATAATACAAGTAAAGAAAATGCAATATAAGGCATTAGCAGTAATCAAAGTGAGCTTTAAAGAAAAAAAAAATATGCCCTGGTTCTTGCCTTTAGAAAACAATAAACTTGTAAAAGTAACTAAAAAAAATGAAAACTATAACCAAAAAAATAAACTGTGCCAATTTATAGCAAGACTGTTAGATATTCTCAAAGAAGCATTAGAAGCCTTACTTCTATAATGTTTAAAAAACAAAGAAGCAAAAGCTGTATATATTTCAGCAAACAAAAACAAAAACCAAAAGAAGTTTGCAATAATAACTTTACAAATTTTAAAGAAATAGATCTAGCTCAAACCAAACCAATATAGTATAACAACTATTGAGTAACTTAGAAAAACTATCAAAGAAAAGATTCAAAAAAGATTGAAATATTAAAAGAAAAAAAATAAGCAGTATTAGAGTCAAGAAACTAAAAACAAATAACCTTAAAGTCAAGAAAAACAATACAAAAGATAGCACGAAATAATAATACAAGCAGAAAGCAGATTTTGAAAAATCAAACAGAGTATTTAACAGATAATATAGCAGAAGAAGAAAGTTAAGAAAAGAGGAAAAACAAATCCAAAGCTCAATCTAAAGAAAGAGCTTTAAACATAGAAGACATTTTAATAAAAATTAAATAGACTAGAAAATTTAGAAGAGACAAGAGGAACAATAATAGAAGGTTTTGCAAATCACTTCTAAAACTTGCCACAGTTGAATTAAAAAGATTAGGTATAGAAATAGTCTTCTTTTCATAGGATTAAAGGCATAAGCAGAAGGCAATACAAATGAAAGCTCTACAAACTGATAATAATAAAAAGGCTAAAAAGGAAGTTAAAAGCATAATAGAAAATAGGAGAAAAATTCATAAAAAAAAATTTATACTAAAGACAGTATAGAATTAAATTTGGCAACACATAATATTAATAGCCTGAAAAGTAATTATTAAAAGATAAAAACATTATATATGTAGGTATTAGACAACAATATTAATATAGTGAAGCTTGCAAAAACAAACATTATTGCAAGAAAAGAAACTTTTTTAACAAAAAATTGCAATAAATATAAAAGTTTTTGGGCAAATGCAAACTCAAGTAAGAAAAAAGACTCAGATGTAGAATTTCTAATTAGCAAACAATAAAAAAAACATTTAACCCAAGTGAATAAAATAAGTGAATACATAATTTTAGCTAATTTTATGTTTAAACAAGCAGAAAACTTAGTCATTATGATATATGCATTACTAAACAACAAAGAAGAAAGATTAATTATACAAAAAACACTAGTAGAAAAATATATAAAACACATAGCAAGAATCTAATTAGTAGTAATAAGTAATCTAAATTGCATAGTAGATACAAAACTAGATAAATTGCAGAAGTCTTAGCAAAAATCCAAAAAGCAAGACTTGCTAATTAAATGATTAACAAAACAGAAGTTTCAAGATACTTATAAAACAATCAATCTAAAAAAAAATTTACATGGTTAGGCAGAGAACAAAAGACAAGAATTGATTATATATAGCTTACAGAAGGGCTTGCCAATAGACTGCTAAATGCAGAAATCCAAGAAATGGAAATTTGAACAAACAGTAATCAGAAGCAATTGTGGCAAGAATAAACTTAAATCATCTTATTGCAGTATATAGAAAAGTAGAAATCAAAAAGAAAAATTATCAAAGAACAGTACTACTATATGCTAAAGCAACAAAAGAAAATTGGAACAGCTACAAAAATAAACTCAAAGCACAATTTAAAAAGAAATTATATTACTAAAACTGCAGCAGGTTTTGGTAAAAGGATTGTCCAATAAGAAAGATACAAGACTAGACAAGTAGTAGAACATTATAAGTAATATAATATGAGTAGCAGCAAAGAAAACATTGCCTAAAAGACAAGTTTTAAACATAATAGCAAACAAGAAAAAGGGGACAAGAAAATTAAAGCTAGAAAAAACACTTATACAATTAGGAAAATGAATTAGTTTAGAAAGAAAAAATATCAAAATAGAGTAGTTAAAAAAAAACATAGAAGAGCTGAATAAGGAAATTGAGTATATAAAGGAAATTGAGTATATAAACTAGCAGCATAATGTGTATATTAAAAAAGCACAAGAACAATGATCCAAAAAGCTAATATTTGATTTTAAAGGCTGATAACAAATTCTTTATGCAAGATGAGCATATGAAATTCAAAGGCTCAAAAGAAAAAAAATTGAAGAAAACATTAAAAAAAGATGTGCAAAAATAAATGAAGAGCAAGAAAAAATGCTAGCAAGCCTTTTAAACAAATTATATAACAAAATTCAAATTGATTGACTGCTTAAAAAAGAAGAAAAAGATAATACAAGACAATTAATTACAAAGCCACTAGAGGTATTAAAAGAAACACAAGAGCATTACAAAAATCAATTCAGACTTAGGCAAGTCAAATATGAAATATTCAAAAAGAATTAGAAAGAAATTTACAAGCCAAAGGAAATAATTCAAGCAGGCTGGTACAGAGAAGTGAATCAGAATATTTTAAAAAAAAGTAAATAGAAATGCTAATAGAGCTAAAGAAAGACACAGCACTAGAAATATCAGAAATTATATATGCATTAATACAAGCAGCAAAATCCAAAGTTCAAGATCTATTTAGAACATTTGCATTAAAACAAGAAAAGTGCCAGTGAAGTGAAAAGTTTCACAAATATATTTGATATCAAAAGAAACAGATTAGCAATACAATTTAAGTAACATATGACCAATTGCATTACTTGAACCCTTTTACAAATGCATAACAAAAGCTTGACTAAAAGATTAACAAGTGTATTTTGCAAGAAAAGTATCTTAGAAGGTCCAAACTTCGCAGATCTATTAGGAAATTCAATAAAGAAGCCTGTTTATATTATGAATATGATAATGAAAGATGCAAAAGATAACAATAAAGAGCTCTAGTTAGTTCTTCAAGACATGAAAAAGGCATTTGATTTAGTATCACTCACAATATTAAAACTGATGATAAAAAGAATTAAACTATTCTAAAACTTTTTATTTTAAAGAAAAATTAAATAACTACAATATTATAAAATTAAACAATTCCTAAATATAACCAATACAAAACTTTTAATACAAAATAATTTTTTATTACAATAATAAAAAAATATTTTAAAATCAATGTTCTTATTAGTCAACTCTTTCTGCCAATCTCAATTTTACAAAAGTAGAAAAAGAATACATCAAAGTTTACTCAAAAACAACTCTAAGAACAGATTTTTGCTACTAAAGAAAAATAATAAAAACTCAGAAACAGTATAAGTTTATTAGAACAACTTCTTAAAGAAGCTGTTCATCAAAAATATCAAAAGGCTTTTTGAAAATTTTTAGAAAATTTTCAAAAAAATTAAAAACTAGCTGTGATCCTAAAAAGCTGATCGATCAACATGTAAACAAATTACATAGTAAACAATTATGTAATTAGAATAAACAAACAGGTAAACAAAGCAACACATGTTTAAACACTCAACTAATACAAAATGCGACTACTAAATAATGCACTGCAAACAAGAGCATATATAGTTATTAGATTAGTAATTAGTTTAGAAAGTTCTAGAACAAAATTAGATTTAAGTTAAACAAATAACTACTAACAAAATAGTAATGACAGAAATTAAAGATTTATATAATCTAAATCAAAGAACAAAACCAGAAAAGCATGTCTGTCTAAACAAGCAAAAAGAACATATTGCAAAAATAGATATAGATATAACAAACTTCTTAGGTACAAGTAACTTAGTACAGGTATATATTATAAGAGTCTTAGTAGACAAATATAGAAAAGTGTGCAGAAATATTGCCAAGAAAAAGATTACAACAATGGAGGAAAAGGTTTTAATTAACTAAGAGAGAAAAAAAAGTGAAAACAGCATGCAAAATATGACATATGATAGTAAAGAAGAAGTACAAAATATAAAAACAAAAATGAAGCTTGAACTACCAATGTCACAACTAATAGATCAAAAAACTTGCGTAAAAAGGAAAAAAATAATAGCAGAAAAAGAAATTGATAGTCCAATAAGAAAAAGGAAAAAAATTAAACAACAAGATAGCAGAAAGTGAATTTCAGTAAAACAAAGACAAAATGAAGCTAGAAGCATCAATAACACAGTTAATAGTTCAAGAAAGCAACCTTAAACAAAGGTACTTAGAAGAAGAAACAAAAATAGTAAATAAAAAAAAAGATAACAAAGCTAACAAATAAGCAGAAGTTTTATTAAATAAAACAGAAAAAGAAATGCTTAAGAATTCGGATAAAGCAAATATTGAAGATAAAGTAGCACTGTTAATAACAAAATGTGGTATACATAATCTAGGAACAGTGAAGTCAAAAAAACTAATGCTTCTAAAACACAATAATAGAATAAAAAAAAGTACATTAGTAGAAGAAAGAAAAAATTCAGAAAGCAGATTCTATGAAGACATTCATGCATCAAGATGGGTACTTAAAGATATAAGTGACTCTATATAGTCTACTAAAAATAGATTAAAAATTTCAAAACAAATGAAGGTGCTAAAGCAAGAACAAAAGCAAAATAAATAATTCAAGAAAAGAAATAATCTAACAGTAATGTTAACAATTTGGAACTTGCCAAAAGATGCAAAATATAGAAGAGTAATATGTTGTTTAAGTTTTTATAAAAAAACAAGAATACTCAAATAGAGAACTCTAAAAAAAACAAAAGCTGCATTAGTTCAAATTACAGGTTGGAATAAGCAAAAAATAAACCTACTAGCATTAAGCTAGTTAGTGTATTTTGAAAAAGAATTAATGTATAGAATTACATCAGAAAGATTCAATTTAGAGATACTCAAAAAAAGAAAAAAACACAAGACAGCATTACAAGATATTCCAAAATCAGTATTAGAGTCAATCTTGTTAAGACAACTAAGACCTTTAGGAGTTAAAGCATTATTCATACCAAACAATAGTAATAGTAACAAATGAAGTATAGCCTTTGCATACCTTGAATCTGAAGAAGATTGTCAAAAACTAAAAGAAAAAAATGCTTTCTATTATTATAACAAGTTGTTTTGATATGAGGAAAAACAAGCATTAAAAAAAGAAGAAATAGAGTTAAGTAAACCAGACCAAGAAAACACAGAAGCATATCATAATAAAAAATAAGAAAGAAGACTAAGTTTTTATCAAGACATCTATAACTTTGGTAATAAGAAGTCAAAGATGATTAAACCTGAAGTAAATAAATAAAAAAAAGAAAAACAAAAAGAAGGAACAAGAAACAGTATAGAGCAAAAAGAAGAAACATCAATTATATAATGAATTGAAAAGCATCAAAACATATTGCAAGAAATATTAAAAAAATTTAACAATTTGAATAACAGACAAGTAAATCCTGTCTATAGCTTCTAAAAACCACCCTAGTTGAATTAAAAAACCAGGATATAGAGAAAATAGATGCTTCAGAAATAATAAAAAATAACAAAAAAGTTTTCTCTGATCAAGAATTAATATATAAAGAAGTATCACTAATAGATTTGATTAGAAAAAGCAACTTGAAACTGAACATAGCATGCCATAATATTAATGAAATAAAAAGTAATAATCACAAAATAGAATTAATATATGAATGGGTTTTGGACAATAAGATTGATATACTAGGTCTGGCAGAAACAAATATTAGCAAAAAAGAAGGTTTCTTTATTGCAAAAGATCTGAACAAATATAGAAGTTTTTGGTCAGATTTAAGTACAACAAAAAAGAAAGGCTCAGGGGTTGGAATACTAGTAGAAGAAAG
Source organism: Cetraspora pellucida (assembly GCA_910591915.1). Lineage (NCBI taxonomy): Eukaryota > Fungi > Glomeromycota > Glomeromycetes > Diversisporales > Gigasporaceae > Cetraspora > Cetraspora pellucida. Next base: position 5,063 of record CAJVQA010003960.1, on the reverse strand, counting down.
ATGGGAAAGACATCTTGGGCAAATAAATAGAGTTAATGAATATATAATAGTAACAAACTTCATATTCAAACAACTGAAACTTATAGTTATAATAATATATATGCCACCTAACAACAAAGAATAATAGAGAAAAATCCAAAGAGTAATCATAGAAAGATATATTAAAAGAACTTACTAGATATAAATAGTAATTATAGGTAATTTAAACTGCATTGTTGACTCAGAGCTAGATAGATCTAGCATTCTAAAATACAGCTCTTTTAAAAAAGAACTGATTATAAAATGGCTAATTGGTCAGAATTTCAAAGACTCTTTTAAAATAGGAAATTCAAGAAGTAAAGAATTTTCATGAATGAATAGAGAATCCAGTACAAGAATTGACCAAATTTGGATGACAGAAGAGCTTGCAAGTGGACTCATTGATGCAGAGATTCAAGATATGTCCAACTATACAAATAGTGATTATGGTGCAGCAGTCACAAGATTGGAATTAAATTACATAACTGCATAACACAAAGTGTCAAAACTCAAGAAGTTAGAACAATATCAAACAATTTTTCTATATAAAAAAGCAGCAAAAAAGGATTAGAAAAAATATAAAGAAGAGTTAGACAGAATGCTTAAAAATAAAAACCTAGCATAAAAAATAGAAAAAAATAGGTTGGAATATATAGAAAAGTCTAAAGAAGATTTAAATGAAATATGAGAAGTTATAAGCAAAAGCAAGAAGATCTGAGCTGACTAAAGCATTATTACAACTAAGAAGATAGATTAGCTTAGGGAAGAAAAATGTCAAATTAAATTTAATTTCTAAAAATATAAAAGACTTTAACATTATAGTAGAATATATAAATAAGCAACATAAAACTAGCATAAAAAAAATTACAGAGATATGAACAGAAGAAATAATCTCTGATATATGTAGCTAGTAGAAGATTTTGTATAAAAAAAGAGCAGAAGAGATGGAAAAACAAAGACTAAAAAAAATAGTGCAAAATATCAAAAGAAGATATCAAATGATCAATGACAAGCAAGGAAGAATGTTAATGAGTCTATTAGACAAACTATTAAATAAAATAAGAATAGACAGACTTGTTGAGCTAGAGAACTTGAATAAGAAGCTGATAACAAACCTATAAGAGGTGCTTGAAAAGACTAAAAACCATTTTCAGCAACAATTCAGAATATGAAACTTTCAAAGCCATAAGATTAGAAATAGGTAGGAGAAAATATACTAGCCAAAAGAGGAAATTGACAAAATCTGGTATGAACAGCTAAATCAGAATATCACAGAAAAAGAATGGCTAGAAATGTTATCAAAACTTAAAAATAATACAGCTCCAGATGTATCAGGAATTACCTACATGCTAATCAAGACAGCTAGCAATCAGACCCAAAACATTTTTAGAAAACTGGCAGAAATATGTATTAAAACAGTATTAATTTCCAGAAAATAGAAGATGTCACAAATTTATCTAATACCAAAAGACTTAGATTAGCAATATAATTTAAGCAATATAAGACAATAGCATTGCTAGAAACTTTGCAAAAATGCATAACCAAAATATTGACTAAAAGATTGATGCAAATATTTTGTAAGAAAAATATATTAAAAGAATCAAACTTTGCAGAACTGCCAGGCAGGTTAACAGAAGAGCTAGTACATATTATTAATGCAATAATAGAAGATGCAAAGGATAGCAAAAAAGAACTTTGGCTAGTGTTTTAAGATATGAAAAAGGCCTTTAATTTAGTATCATTAGTGGTACTAGATTTAGTACTTAAAAGACTCAAAATACCAAAAACAGCAAGTACCTTCATTTTAAATTTGTTTGAAAATTGACAATCAAAAATTATTACAGACTTAGAAACAACAGAAGCCTTTAAGATTAAAAATAGTATTGAACAAGGTGAAGTAATTTTATCTTTAGTTTGAAGAATTTTCTACAACTCATTATTAGAAAGAATCCAAAGTGACCCAAGTCTAGACTATACATTATGTACTTTATACAATAATAGTATAGAAAATATGATGCAAAAAGTTAAAAAATAGAAACAAGCTGTAGTAGCATATGCAGATGATACAACATGAGTTGCATTAAGTAAAAAGCAAATAGAAAAAATTATTGAAATAGCAAAAGACTTCTTTAACTTAAATGATATACAAATTAATAAAAAAAAAACCAAACTTATTATGATGAACACCAAAGAAGAAAAAAAAAATAGAACAATTTTTTTTGGCAAAAAGTGGATCTAGGAGGAGAGTAAAAATAAAATTATATAATTTTTAGAAATTTGGCTAAATTGCAAACTTAAAGAATTAACAATAAAGTCAAGAGCTAAAGAAATAGTATGAACATTTGTAAGAGGTCTAAACCCAAAAAAGCTAACAATTAGCCAAGTATCATATATTAACAATATATGCATTATACCCAAGTTAATTTACATGCTACAAACAACAAGATTATCAAAAAACACATTAATCAATATACATATACTAATAATTGGTCTTGTAAAAGAAAAATAGAAGTCATACAATCTATAAGAAATAGCATGATATATTACAGAAACTTGGATAATCTTAACTTACTATGGAACCAATTACTGCTTAAGCAAATTACTAGTTTGCATAATTGACTCAATACAGCAGGCTCAAAAAAAACAGTAACCAATATAAGAATAAAAGATAGTTTTCATTTAATAGAAGCATCTAAAAACATGTGGCAAGAAAATATTTCAGAAGCAAGTATAAAGCTATAAAAAAACAATCTGGCATGCAAAGAGCAAAAGAACTACAATTAGTTTTGAACTTTAATTATGAAAACCCAAACTTTAATAAGGAAAGCACAAGAATATATGAAATTTAGAAAGAAAATTTACACCAATTGTCACATATAAATTAAAAGAGTTAGGTATTATGTTTGTGCATCAATTAATGGACAAAGAAGAAAATAAAATAATTACATAATAGCAATTAAGTTTTTTAAAAAGAGACAATGCCAAAGGTAGACCAGCAAGTGGTTCAAAGCTCTAGAAATGAAAATGATAGAAGAGCCAAGCTGCAGAATAATAAAGCCAGAATTTAGAACTGCAGCTTCAAACAAAAGAAGAATTAAAGCACAAGTAGAAGAATTATCAGATGATGCAAGATGAAAAGATTGGGTGGTTATGAACAATACACTATCCCATAAGGAAGAAAAAGTATTAGTAGGAAGAGTAGTAGCTAGAACACCTAAATCAGTACAAGTCAAATACTAGAAGGCAATTTACTAACCAGAAAGACAAAAAACAGTATTAGAAAAATGTAGAAGCTGCAAATATAAAAACAATAGTAATAATGATAGTTGTAAAAGAAAATACAAAAAAACAAAAAATTTATGAAATGATCACAAGATACACAAATAGAAAAGATGAATAGCAACTAGAAATTAATACAAATATGTTAGATTTTATTATAAAAGAAAAGATTACAAGATCTCAAGCTCTGAAAGACATTTAAAAGAAATTTGTATAGAAACAGAGACATTGAAATAATTAAAAAATGAAAAATTAATAATAGTATCACAGAGTTATTAGTAGAAAAACATAAGCACATTAAGGAGAATAATGTCAAGCAAGAGAAGTTAATCTTTTACACAAACAGATTATTAATAAAAGCAAAAAAAGAAAATCAAGATCCAAACTATATAGGAGCTAGTTGGATGCAAGTGAACAATAAAGAAGAGTATGTAATAGATGAAGGTGCCATCAGGCCTAGAGAATGGCTATCTTCAACAAAAGCAGAGCTGCTAGCTATCTGGTATATAGTTACTATAGTATATACACAGATAGTACAGCAGCTATAGCAAGTATACATAGTAATACACAACATATAACAACAAAAAAAAGAATAAAAAGAAAAAATTATAACTTAATAATAAATATAAAAGATACAATACAAGCAAAAGAATTAGATTTAGAGTTAATAAAGATAAAGGAACATAGTAACAATAAGTAGAATAGCAGGGCAGATAGTATAGCAAAAAAAGAAGCAAATATACAAGATAGAAATAAAATTATAGAAGAACCAGTTTCAAGATCTAACATAACACTTTTTTGAGAAGACAAAGTAGTAAAAAACCTAATATAAGACTTTGTTAAAGAAGTTCTTAGCATCAAAAACAATACAGATTGGAGTTGTAAATCAGTGGTTAAAAAACTAAAACCAGATAAAGAAAAGAATGAGCATTGCTGGGTACTATTATGGAAAAAGATTAAGAATCAGAATGAAACAAAATGCATTTCAACTACAAGAAATAAAAGACTAAGTATACTTTTTAAATGTATACAAGAAAAAATACCCATACTTAAAGAATTAGTATTAAGATGATCAAAGATGCAAATTGTATAGTTTGCAAAAAAGAAAAAGAAAAAAACCAGGACTATTTAGCAACATGCTCCTTTTATAAAAACTATTGGGTGAAGGCAGAAACACTAACAATAGCAATTGCATAGAGCATACTTTCAGAAAAGGAAAAAAAAAGTATTACTCAAATATAGTTAAAAGAAGCAATATAAAGCCAAACAGAAGAAAAAAGTACTGAAGTAAGGAAAAAGCTTATTAAAGGTCTTCTACAAGAAAAGTTAGTAGAGAGAGTACAAAATATCTTGATCTTAGCACAAAAAACAAGAAATTTTTCCTAATGAGTATAATAAATACTATATGAAATGAATTCTATAAAAAAATTTAAAAAAATAATACAATAAAGTATCTGAATAGGAAAAAAGCCAAGAAATCAGTACAAGAAAGAAAAAAAGCAAAAATAAAGCAATAGAACAACAAAACAAAGTATTATACAAAGTTTTATCAAGATCAAGAGATGAAAACTTAAAAAAAATAAAAGATATAAAGAAAGAAAATGAAACAGAAAGTAAAAACAGAGGTGTGGCGACCTAGTGAAGTGGATAGGTTGTCAACCCCCAAGTGGCAAGTCTAAGGTTCAATTCCCACGGACGACGAATTTTGGAAATTATATCTGTGTCACGGTAACTGTCTCTACCGATCGGTTGGGTTTTGGGCATCT
>CAJVQA010003959.1:0-18414 GCA_910591915.1 Cetraspora pellucida | reverse complement strand
ATATGCAGGTTATCTAATATAGATGGATGTGAAACAAAAATCCAGGTTATGTGTAAGTAGGATACAAGATTAGCTCTAGTAGGTTTAGGTCGCAGATAAATTAGTCTGAGTCTTATTTCTTAATTAGACATATAGTAATAAATAATGTATAATGTAAAAAATTGTACAAACTGTAACAATATGTTCGAATAAACAAACCTGAGGCATGACCTCATCTTAACTCCAAAAAAAAAAAAAAAACAAAAAAAATTATAAAAATTATTGCTATAAATAAAAATACTAAATATCTTAGAACTATCAGTAAATCTGGAAAGGTTAGTATACATATTAAATGTATGTATAGATGTAAGTTATGCTGTGGTTGAGTTAGTTTCACATTGTTAGGACATTTGTCCACCTATGAAAAATCACCCATGTAGATCCATATATATAACTATAGGAGTGACTACGATTGAAAAGCTTCCAGTTATGAACATGTTGATATATAATATATTAATGAGATTTTTTATTTATAGATTTATATAAAATCTTAAGAAAATAATCCATATTTATCATTTAAGAATAAAATTATTAATTCTTTATATAAAGATAATTATAATATAAATAAAAATTTTATTACAAAACATATTTATAATAATCATGATAAGGATATCATAGTCAGTAAGTATGATGTTAAAACTTTAATTTCTTGTAAACATAGAGAAAAGGGAAATATAAGATTTAATGATATTGAACGAACAGCAAATATATCAAATTATTATGATGTTTAGGGTATTATTATAATGAATCTAGATTACACTAAAAATGCAACAAATGCTGCTTCTAAATATAATGTTATTTTGACTTATCCATCAAATCATAAATGTAAATTAAATTTTTATATTGAAAATGAATTAGATAAGAGAGAACTTGATGTATTATATAATATCTTAGATAATGAAGATTCTTAAATTTTATATATATTTTTTATAAAGATATTGATAATTTATTCTAAATTTATATTAAAAATAAAGTATGATACAATGATCTATTTTTTGTATCATCTGTATACCAAAATAATAAATCCAAATATTATAAATGAATAAGATGTGAATGCATGATTTGCACTTTTCTCTGTTAAATTTAAAATAAATCAAAGCAAAAACAAAGAACCCAAGACAATGAAACAAATAATGATGAAACTTTTAAATCATATTAGAAAGAATAAATTGAACAATTAAGTTACAGTTTTGGATAACAAAGAAGTATTTAACAAATTGAATACTCTGCTTGGTGAAATAAAAAAAAGCATATAGAAGAGATCTGATATTGATTTTGATGAAGATGTTCAAAATCTATCCAAGTTAAATACTTGTAACAGAATATCCTGTTTATGATGTGTAGATTCTTCTTGACAATTGATAGTGTGGTCATAGATTTATTGAATGATTCACTTATAAAAGATCTTGAATCGTTAGCAAATTCTACCAAACAGATAGAAACACTTCTCAAATTCTATAAAGAACAAAATCATCAAAAAGAAACATATGATGAATTTTATAAAGATATGGGAAAAGCATTTTTTCCTGACAAGTATCATCTTTTCCAAAGAAGTCATGATGATTTTGTTGAATTCAAGAAAGTCTTTGATTATTGCAGAAAATTTCAAGATTGTAATGTCTCTCTTGGTGAAAGGCTTCTTGCCTATGCATTTATTAAGTGTATTGTATTCTTTCTATTCTTTGCCTGGATAATCAGACACTGATTCAGTGAAAACATTCCAGGAACAGTTTCTGGCAACCACTGGGTCTGCATCGAAGAAGCCATGCCTGTTTATAGTCATTCATATATCTACAAACTTTTTGGTAATATTATTGAACCTCAAGTAAGAAGAATTTGCAGTGATCTGGTTTTTCTTGTGAAGAATATGTGGATCTTACAAATATTAAAGTATGAAGATAACAATGTTAATGGATTCATCTTGGAAATGGTTTGTGAATATGTAGACTATCTTGAAGAAATAATATTGAATTTTACAGGCTTCAGCAATGAAAAGACCAAGAAGAACCTATTCAAGTACATAAACTACATCTCAACATACACAAGAGCAAACTTCTTTAAATGAAGAGTTATCAAGTATAGCAGCTTTCATGAGTTCAAATACCAAAAAGAGATTTTTAATAATTGTGTTGAATTAAAATTGTATAATTCTAAATCTGTATTTTGATTTGTTGTTTTACTAATGAATATATTATCAATAAATGATTTATATTATTTTGTAAAATGTATTACATTAAAAACTATTTAAATAAACATAATGATAACAGTTATTTTTAAAATCAAAGTTGACAATGATGATAATTCTGAATAAGATATAGAAAATTATTGTTAATAATATCAAACCTAATTATCTCTATGATGCTTTACAATGTATGAACAAGATAATTGTTTATTTTATTGTTCAAAGAATGTAGCAAGATTTTTTTGTAAAATTTTATTCAGTGTTAGAAATTAATGAAGAAAAAAAAGCTAAGCAGATTTTAGAAGGAGTTGCACATATACTCTTTGGATCTTTAAATAATAAAAGCCAAGTGATTATTCTAAAAAATCTAGAAATTGAAAATAACAAACTTATGAAAAAACCAATATATGAATATCTTAAGTTTGTATGATATGTGAACTATTCATTTATTCTTAGTATATGTGATGCATTTATTAATACACTTGATGTGTATACAGTTTCTAATAAACTCTTTGTTAAAGTAATTTCTGTATCTTCAAGTTTAAAACAACTTACTATTCATTTAGTTGGATTAAATGATTACTCACAAAGATCATTATTGGAGATTACTAAACAGAAAAAAATAAAAGTTCTTCACATATCATCATTCTTAGATTTAGAGTTTGGTAAAATAGTTTTTAAATCAAACAAAGAACTAATCTGTGAGCTTATTGCTAAATGTAGTACTGATATGCTTTGAATTGAAGAATCTCTAAAAATACAAACTAATGCAACAGTTACAAAACTAAAAGTGAATGATCAATGCAAGGCTCTTGTTTAGTATTTTTCATCTCTTAAAAGGCTTATTCTTGATGAGGTTAAATAAGATGAAGGATTTTTGCTAAAACTAAAAGTTCCAAGTCTTACTGTTTACACAAAAATAGAATTAGCAACATTCTATTCTACTATAAAGAAAAATAAGAATATTAAATCATTTAAGATCGAATGAGTATGTAATTATTATGTTATACAAAGTTTTTTACATTTTGAAATTAAGGTAGAAGTATTTGATGATCTTATTTCAGGATTCTCTAAGTCTATTTTACCTTATAAAATTGTTTATCTTGGCACTATAGTAAGAATTATTCTTAACAATTCAGATCTTGTAAGAAAAATATTAAATAATAAGAAAATCAAATACAGTTTTAGATAATATGTTATTTCTACAAAAAATATGTATTACATAAATAAATATGTTATCAGATTTTCTTTCTTGAATTCTTGTACTGATTCTAGTTTTTATAAATAAACATCTACTTTTATCAGTTAAAGCAATAAAAAAATGTTTTCTGTGAATATCGATTTCTATAAACTTTCAAGAAGTATATCATTAAAAGATGCTTTTGATTTACTTCAAATGGTATATGAAGAAAAAAATAAAAGTACTTCAAGAAGTGAAAGTTCCTATTTAAGTGATTCTAGTTATCAAGAAACTCTATCAAAAAAGTTTATTCTAATCAGAAACTATCTTACACAAAATGATACCATTGAACCCAAATATTTCTATTAAAAATACAATGATCATTATTTCAATCAAGAATATACCAAATTCTATTGGCATTATGAAATATGCCTATAATGTTTGCAAGTTGGTCCACACACATGTTGTGTTTCTTGCAAATCATTTGTAAACTTCTGCAGAGGTGTATTCTGATGTGCATTAGCATATCCAACAAGATTCAAAAATAATGGTAAAGTTGAAACTTGGGCCAAATGTTCATTCTATTGTAATAAGTATGATGAAGATGCATTTCAAGAATATTTAAAATTGTGCTAAGGAGTCATTAGCAGCGATCATAAGATTGTATTCCTCAAAGTAAAACCACATCCTACTAAGCCAAATGCAATAATAACTACATCAAAGTTTATCAATCTTGGGAAGGAACTATGTGAGCATTGTGATAAAAATCATGATAATGCAAAACCATGTATCTTAAAAAGGACAAAATACTATTACAACTGTAAGAAGTCTGGACATATCAAACAAAACTGATCAGATGTACAATATTGAAAATGTAATGAATTTGGTCATCTCAAAACTAATTGTAGTTATCAATAGTTAAAATTGTAGATTAATACTCATATACTGCTGGACTAAAATAGTTAGATCAGTCGATGGTTAACTTTAACATTGTGACTAATGTTAATATATTTGTTAATGTTAAGTTGAATGTTAAAGTTAACTATCGAATAAACTTATTAACTATATTTGGTCTGCAGTGTATGGGTGTCAATCATTTCTTTTTTTATTTAATTGTATCTTTACAAATTTATACATAATAAAATAACTATAAATAACCAAAATAAAGCCATTCTAAATTTAAGTTAACTTATAAAAATGTTTGAAGCAACTTTTGCTAAAGCATCTTTGTTTAAACATGTTATCAAAGCAACAAGAGAGCTTATTACTGATGTTAACATTAAGTTTACAGAATCTGGCATTAACTTTTCAAGTATGGATTCATCACATATTGCGCTTATCTTTGTCCATCTTGATAGAGAATGTTTTGAAAAATATGTTTATAACAAAGATGAAATTATTAATATAAATCTTGATTACCTAAGCAAGATACTTAGTCATGTAAAAAATAATGATACACTTACACTTAGACTAGAAAATCCAGATTTTTTAAGTGTTTTATACAAGGGTTCTGATGATACTAGTAAAACTAAATATGAAATTCGATTACTAAATATTGACCAGAAAAGGATCAGTATCTCATCTACTAACTACAGTGTGATTATTGAAATGCCTTCTGTTGAATTAAAGAAAATATTCTTAAACCAAATGATCATAAATGAAACAGTAAGAATAATTGTATAACAGAATATTGAAACAGTTAAATTTACTTTAACTGGTAACTTTAATAATAAATGTATCAGTACTTTGAATAAAAGAACAGATGGATTTGATGATGAGATCAATATTAAAGCAGGAAATAATATAGATGATTTATTTTCACTTAAATTTTTATTGATGTTTATGAAGCATCTTTTTTATCAACACAAGTACAAATTTGTTTAGAAAGTAACTTTCTAATTATTGTTAAATATAAAGATGAACAAAACTATATTTACTACTACCTAGTACCAAAAGTAGTTAAAGAATAAACATGTATTTTATTTATATTTCTAGTTAAATAAAACCTAAACTATAAACTAAAAAATATTATTTCAGAGGTTCAAGTACTCTATATTATATTTTTTACATTTCTTGGTCACATCTTTATTACCTTTTTGTGCAGCTATAATTAAGTATTTTCTACCTTTTTCCTTATCTTTAAACTTTTGATCAGTATAATAAATTAGACTCTATGTGTAAAATGCAGTTGCACTTTCTTCTTTTTCAGCAACTGATTTCAAGTAATTAATAAATTTCTTGGTCATATTTTCATTATGATCTTCATTAAGTATCATGTATTGAAACTATGCTTCAAATTTGTAATAGTTATTTTTATTTTTATTTTCAGCAACTGCTTTGAATAGGGTTTTTGCTTCAGAAATATTCATTGAAGTACTGAATTCTTCAGAAATATAAACACCTTTCCAGTACTTTCTATTGAGAGAGATTTCCAAATCATTGTGATTTGCAGAATAGTTAAAGTATCTAAAATACTTAGATGCTATGCCAAATGTAGTAACTGCACCTCTAAGAGTTTTATGTATTTTGATAATACTAAATAAAACAGACTTGATAGTATCATTACTACTTTTGTTAAACATAGTTTCAAATTTCTCTGCACTTTTATATATCAAGTCTAATAACTTAACTTCTTCAGTACTAATAGAGTTTGATGACTTATTTAGTTTAGAACTAAATATACTTATTGTATATAATTTAATAATTAAAAATAATGCTTAATTTAGAATTTAAATGACAAAAAAAATATTATCATTTATTTAAATAAAAAATATGATAGTACAAAAATAAAAAGTAAATAAACTATACTCTAAATAAAGCTAATTATTTATGAGATAGCTTCAAATCATACTTGTGTTTTATTTTTTAAATGATTATCTTTAGAATTATTTTCAGCAACTTCTTTAAACAAGGCTTTAGCTTCAAGTTTATTAATAGAAGTTCCAAATCCTTCACTTAAACAGATCTCTTTTCAATACTTTGCAGTAAGAGTGATTTTTGAATTGTTATATTTTGCACAATAGGTAAAATCTTTAAAGATATCATTTTTATCATTAAGTGCATTATCAGAGTTGCCTTTAGTATGAAGATTATACTCATCAATGCAACTATTTAAATAACTCAATATTGTCTCATTGCTAGAATCATCAAATATTTTTTTAAATTCTTCTTCATCTTTATTCATAGCAATACACAATTTAACAAACCCAAGACTCATTTTAAGAATTAAAGTTTATGTTTATTCATATTTGGAAAATATATAATCTTTTATTAAAAACAAGAACAATATTATAAAAACAAAGAAAGTTAATCAATATATTGATCTTTCACATGTTTTATCATTTGATTTCATCTAGCACTACATTCTATACAAATTCTTTTCCTATTTGAGCTATCAAGAATTTTTTTTTCTCAAATTCATAACACAGATTACAAATATCATAGTACTCTTTTTTCTTATTATCCCAACCTGTTTTATTTGTCTTGCACAATTTACAAAATTTCTGCTTCTTACAATTGATGCAGAATCTAAAATAACATTTTCAAGCCCTATCCCAACCAACCTTATTTACTTTACATTTTTCACATAATGATGCATTTTTAATTAAAATTTTCTCATAATATTGCCTGTAGGGATAGGAATCGGTTTAGTCAACTACTATGTTTAGTCGACTAATTAGTTGACTAAACATAGTAGTTTATTATATAAAATTTTTAGTTAACTAAACCGATTCCAATTCCTAATTGCCTGCATTTACTATTTTTTTTTAATTTTCTATTTTCACAAAGACAGACATCTTCTGAATTAAACAAAGTTTAACATTTTTTTTATCAGTAAAAAACTCCAACTCTTCTTCATGAATTTTATTAATATTTTCTGATATAACTGCATGACCTTGAAGAGCTCATTCAATTTCTTTTGGATATTTTGGATTCAGTGAAGCTTCAAAGTCTTGTTTATTATCTCATTTTATATCATTATCTTCAAAGATAAGTTTAAAGATTGAATTTGGATATTTGTGAATATTTTCTATTGTTGTTGTTATCTTTGTTCATTGGCTACCAAGAATGAAAACTAGAGTATTTTTATCTGAAAGAACACAAATATTACAATATTTTTTATATTTAGGGAAAGTTTTTACATCACAATGATGTTCAAAGCAACATTGGCAAAGAGGTGCTATCCATTCAATACATTCATAACAATCACATATGTCTAGCATAGAACACTCTTTGTAGTTATTTTAAATTGTTATAATATTATATTCTATTGTTTAGTTTTAAAAAAATCTTAGAATTTTTTTACTTTATCATCATTCATTTTTATAATTAAAAGATATGCACACAGATGTATTACAGATAATCCTAACTTTTATAGTTTATCAAGAATTAACTTTAATAGAAATAAAACATGTTTTACAAAATACAAAAAAAAACAAATTACAAATAAAGAATGTTCAAAATATAGAGTATGATTTCATACAAAACCTATTAACATCTTTTATAATCATATTAAGAGTATTATTATATAATTTAGTTAAACTATTTTTTAGTTCTACAAGTTCTTTGTCATGCTTTTTTTTTAAATAATAAAAAGAGAAAATAAAACTTAATAATGAGATTATCAAATAAGTAATAAATAATCTCTTGTAAAAATAATATTTTTTCTTAAAATTCTTTGAATAAATTGACTGATTTATCTCTTCAGATACTTCAGAAAAATTAATCATTCTGTTATCTAATAATTGATTTAATATGAATTTATATTTTTAAATTTGTAATAGTATAATAACTTGATCATTATTAAGTTCTATAATTGAAAAAATAAAAGTTTAAATACCTTTGGTATAAAAAATTGTATCTGAGTATAAATTTTGTTGAGCATCTGTTAACTGACTTATTTTATAATAATCGAAAGATAAACTGTATTGTCTTGTATAAACTAAAATAGATAGTTTGTTTAATAAAACAATTTAATCAACATTAGTTTAAAATAAAAAACATCTTGAATAAACATAAAAAATAACATTGTTAAGTTGAAAAGACAAAAATGTAAATTTTAATCAAGTATGATAAAATGATTTATTTATAAACAAATACATATATTTTGCTATAAACTAAACAATACTCTTGTTATACAATTTTGCAATTTCTAAAACTATACTAAAAAAAATTTTAGTTAAATCAAGTTTTTTTGTTGCTGGGTACTCAGACTTTTGTACAACCTGTTTGTGTAAGTTATTTTTATAGACAAAAATTGATACTGGGTTCTGAACCATACTTAAATCTTCTGGTATAATATCAAACTCATGTTCCACCAAAAACACAAGTTTTTCAAATTTGGTTAAAATGATATGTATAGATTTTTTTTCAAAATTCTTTGTCTAATTTATCAGAATTGTTCAAGTATTCTTGTACCCAATTTTAAATTTTGCTTTTTTGTTTTCTAAAAAGGATATCTCTAATTATACTATGATATAATTCTATATTAAAGCTATTTTTTGTAATCATTTTATTATTATCTTGCAACATCTTCTCAAAAATTGAAACTTCAGTTTCTTTAGATATTTCTTTTTGCAAATCTTTAATGTCTTCTTTGTTGTGATCAATTTTAATAGTTAATGTAATAGATTTTCTAAAACAAAAATAACAGATACAGTTTCCATTATTACTATAAATCTTATAACATGAGTTATCTATTTCATATTTTTTATTTTTTATAAAAAATTCTTTAGATAATAATGTTTTTTTCAATTTCATTTTGGTATTAGTTTTTACTGTTCTTTTTTGCTTTTTATTCTTATTATCAGTATGTTCTTTTTTTCATTTCTAAGAAGGTTGTTTTAATGAATAAGGATCTAGTATAAACTTAAATTGTTTATTGATATTTTAATTAGGAAGATTAGTTTTTTGACACTCATGCATATTTGTTTGAAAAAAAATACTTTTAATAATTAAACACTCTTTAAATAAAAAAATAATGTATTATAAATTTGTAATTCATAAAAGAAACAATAACAATAAGAAAGAAGTATCAGATGACTATTGAGTGAGCAAAGCTCACTCTCAGTAAAGAAACCAATAAAAATAAAACTAGAGTATTAGATGACTATTGAGTAAGCAAAGCTTACTTTTAGTAAAAAAACTAATAAAATAAAACTGGAGTATCAAATGACTGTTGAGTGAGTGAAGCTCACTCTTTAACCCTAGGCCTTGTACTAGCAGTTAATATATGATGTAGTAAAACACTACATCATACATACTATTATATATAAATATTATATATCTATAAAACAAATACATAGTGATAAGTAATAGATCATGTATGTAAAATTACTATATCTTATTATAGTTTTAATGATTGATATACTAGAAAATGGGCAAACAAGATCAGTACAAATTGGTTCTACAAACAAATTTAACAATACATCACCTAAAAATAATGTAACTTGAACAGAAAAGGATAATAAACATGTCTATTAAGTATATGAAATTTCAGAAAACTACATGAAATTTTATGACTAACTGAGTGGAAAAATCAGAGACAAAAATTTTTAATGATTGGATAAAACAGCAGAACAAGTAATTTACTGTGCATTTTATAATTTCAGTAAGTATATAAAACTTCAATCATCTGATCTAATGGCTATTTCAGATTTAAACTGCCTTTTATCCAATAATATTTTGCAAAAATTCTATAAAAGAAAATATTTTTGCAGATGCAAAAAGTATATAAAATTTTATATTGTTATACTGTACAACTTTGCAAATATAAATCTGCAAATTTTGTATTATTTTTATATACTATATGCATCATCTGCCAATAGTTTAATCAAAAATTTTTTTTACTATAAATTTTCCTATCTGCATGCTAATCAGTTTATGTAGACAAATGATTCAGATTTTTTATTGCTAGCTAAATTTTAATTTTGATCAAATTGGAACACAAAAAGAAATCTGAAACCTATCCCAAAATAGACAGATATTTTTTAAAAAGAAAATATTTTTTTAATCATGTGTCAAAATCCAAACTGAACTGAAAATGAAGAGTTCAAACCTTTAATATAATTAATATAAAATTTAGATGATTATACTTTATTGATTAAACCAAAAATGTACTTATTTTTACATCATTATAATCAAGAAAAAAAAAGATTATTTTGTAGCTAAATTTTAACCAGAAAATAAAATATAAAGAAAAGCATCAAAAGATTATACAGTATAAAGAACTAAATTGATATTTATTTAATGTAAACCTTACTTTTAAACAATAATATTCAAATACATTTTATTTACAAGTACTATTGAAGAACTAAAGATAATAAGAAAAAGCATAACAAGAAACAACAGTAAGGTTGATGCAACTGATATAAAAATTGATTAAAAGTTATTATTGATAAATATTTTCTTTGTTCATTACAAAGTCAAAGAGACAAAGAAAAATAATAAGAAAAAAATGAAAAGAATTGTAATTCATGTTTATTTAGTTACATAATTTGTATTCATATAAAAAGTTGTAATTTACTTTTTAGTTTATAACAATTTTGTATTCTATTTTTATTTTAATAGTAAAGATTTTTACAGATGAAAATGAATATATTAAATTTTTATTTGATAATAATATTTTGTATAAACCTACAGAATGTAAGCTATGTAAAGCAAACTTGTCTAGAAATAATAAAAGATTCATTTGTATGAATAAAAGATGTAGAAAATCAGTTTCGATATTCAAAGATTCCTTCTTATTAAAAGAACATATGAAATGCAATCTTACAATGATGTTTGGCTATTTTTTCTATCTAAATGCAATTATTATTTAATTAAGAAGATGACAAGCCATTCACCAAATACAATAATTGATTATATGAAATTCTATTAAGAATTAATTATTGATATTCTAAAAGATTATAAAAACAGAATAGATGAAAAAAGAATCATTGTTAAAATTGATAAATCTAAATTTGGAAAAAGAAAATATCATTATGGTAGAGTTATTGATAGTGTATAAATTATTGGTAATATTGAAAGAACAGAACAAAAATGTTGCTTTCTAATAAAAGTACAGAAATGTGATAAAGAAACAATTAAAGATATCTTAGATAAATATGTTGAAAAAGGATCTATTGTTCATACAGATTGTTAGAAAGATTATTTAAATATCGATGAACTAGGATTCAAATATAAAACAGTTAATCATTTAAAAAATTTTGTGAATTCCAAAACAGGTACATATACAAATACTATAGAAAGATTGTGAAATGGTATCAAGTTACAAATTGCCCTATAAAATCAAAATAAAAAATTAATTAAATCATACTTATTTGCATTTATTTGATGCAAAGTAAACAAAAACAGACTTTAGGATGCATTTATTGAAGCACTACATTCTACAGCATATTATCAATCTGATAATATCATATTGTAACAATAGCATATATTAGTATATGCTAAACTATAGTTTATCCAAAAAATTATAAGTCTAATATTAATATTTAAAGAGTTTACCAATAATTAGTAAATATTTTTTTTAATTAAAAAATTTTTTAAATTTGTTTATTTGTAGCTTCAAACTTATTTTCTTATAATATATAATTATATATTACTAATTATAATTCTTATTTTTAAATATTATTAAGCAAAATTTTATTTAAATATTTTAAAAATTAAAAAATATAGATCATAAGTATTATTTTGTTAATTTTCTAGAAAATTTATCTAGAAATTGTCTATAGTTTAAGAAATAATAAAAAATTTGATATTTTTTTATATATAAAAGATTATAAAATATTAAAAACATTTTTTTTTTTGGTATTAAAGTGACACCTTGGGTCTTTTAATTTTATTTAACAATAGTAAATATGCTTCAGTGAACCACTACAAAAAGAGTGTACAATTGGCTACACATGTAACTTTTCTATATTATCTATTTAAGAAGTTTACCTGAAGGTTTCATACCAATTGTTATATTTAATACTCCTGCTTGGATATTCTATTTTAAACTCTCTAAACCTGCAAACTTGTTAACTTCACCAGGTTATACCTGATGTTCAGATCATTGTCTTAACCTTAAAACTATTTTATCCTTAAGGTTAACATCCCAGAGCCTTCTGTACTTATTTTTATAGCTGATTTAGATATCGCTATGGCAGAACCAATACTTGTGGTCAGAGCTTAACCATTAAACTGCTATGCCTTTGTAGAGTTCATGTAGATCCTAGCATCTACTTTATAGCATAACCTTAGTACTTTAGTATACTCTGTCTTTTCACCTGCCTTTTTATCAAACTTCCAATCTATATAATCTGTGTAGAACTACAACCAGTTCATCAGTATATTAGGTTAGCCCAATATTCTTTTCCTTTGGTTCATTCTGGTGGCCTTGTTGGTGGTAGCTCTAAGACTCTTAATCTGAAGATTCTTGCCTATCTGACTACTACAACCAGATACTATAACCTTGGTATCCATTTTCCCAGGCTAGTCTTTTCAGTAGGGTCATCAAAGTTCCAGCTATCTTTCTACTTAGGTCTTTCTAAATGGACTTTTTGTTATACAATTTTAATAAATTTACATGGCCACAAGGACTTATTTAGTGTTTGCACTGCCTAATTATTAGTTTGCATTTCTTTGTATAACTACAAACCTTGTCCCAAAGGACAATGTCATATAACTTGTTATATAAATGCCATATAACCTGCCAGTTATACTGGTGTGACTATCATTACAGGTATTTTAACTCAATTATTAGTAACAGTTGTCATAATATGAGTATTACATAAGTGATTATTCAAATTTTTACTGTTGATGGAATTTGAACACCCAACCTACTACTTGGAGGATTAACAACTTGACTACTTCACTAGGTCATTACATCTTATTAAAAACATTTTATTTTTTTATTTTTTATTTTTTATTTTTTTTATAGTTAAAGTTCCTATCTTGAGAATGCAATATTTTATTCGGATTTCATTAGAAAATAGGTGCCTTCAAGGGCTCCCTTACATTGGAGGTTACAACTAGCCATATGTGCACTTTTGGTGCCTAATTTAAGTAGTTCGCTTACACATTGTTATATAAGTTCTACACTAGTTACCATACCTGCAAGCCAACTAGAGAACTTGTCTATTTAAACCCTTATATATGCAATTCTTTTTGTATTACAAGAACATCTCAAGGCTACACTCATTCAAGTTCCTGATGCTTATTGTTATTCTTAGGACTACTTTATCCTTGATAAGAAACTTACTAAAGCCTTTATGTCCCATATATATAGACCTAGTTTTATGCAACACACTATAGTTATCTAACACTTGTAGTCATAGGAGTTATCTGTTTAATCGCTACATTATACTATTTCTACACTTGTAAAGTTTACTAGAACCCCAATACCTATCTTTCCAGCATCTTCTTCATTATTCTTTACTAGCTACAACTTGGAACTGTCAGTCTTATTCCAGACTACCAATCTAGATAGCCTAGTATAGTATACTTATGTATTCTTTTCCTCTGGCAATTCTAATGATCTGGTTGGTTATATGCTTCTCTATACATATTTGATATCTGGTTTTAATCTTTGGCTTCTATGAAGGTGTTTTGTGAGCTTCAACCAGTCTGATGGTATTATCAAAAGTTTATACTACCTTTTTACTTAAGTATTTCTAAGTGAGTTTCCATTACCTCAGTTTCTTAGTCTTCTACACCCAATGGTCTTATTATGGATTTGCACTGAAGTCTCATGCAAAATCAGTAAACATTCCTCTATGTATATGTAATATTACACTTCTCATAGATGCCTAAACTTCTAATGTCAAGAAGATCTAATTTGGTATACCTGGGTAACAGTCACATGAGGCCAACTAATCGACAGAAGACAGTTACTTTAATGCAGATATAATTTCCAAATTTCATTGTAGGTAGGATTTGAACCTTAGACCTGCCACTTGGAAGATAACAACCCAACCACTACACTAGGATTGCTATCCTCATTAAAAACATTTTTTATATATAATAATATGTTTTAATATTTAAGTAAAACTTTAAGCAGACACAAATCATTAACTCTTTCTGATGATTACTTGTACCAAATTCTGCTGCAAACAATTGATTATTATTTAATATTTTATTAAGTAAACTACCTTTGAACACCTAAATAAAGTTGTTTTTGATATAATTTATACTTTGGTGGCCTAGTTATATATTTCTAGATCTTTTATTCATTAAGATATTTTTATCAAATATAAAAACAATTCTGTTTAAGTTATCTTAAAATTTACTAATTAAACAACTCTTCTATTTTAAAACAAAAAGAAAGACTCATTTACAACTTTATTTTTATATATAATTCATTAAAAACAGCCTAAAACTGTTCAATTTATTGGCAAAATATGCTTAAACTTACTTGTAAAATTGCTTTTTATTTTTTTTTTTACAAAATTTTTTATTTTTTTAGGAGCTGCCTCTGGTCTATCCTATTAAATTCACCAAAACAGGATTACTAATTAATATTATACAATTTATTAATTACAGATTTGTATTCTTACAATTTTACACAACATTTTGTTTAACATTAATCTTAACTTACAAATAGATCTGCAAAGTGTTACATACTTTCTATGATACCTTTCTATTTGTCACACTCTGTGTTTATCACATCTCTCTAATTGTCACATTTATTATATATCACATTCTTATTTGTCACTACTCTTATTTGTCATACCCTATATCATTAACATCCTATTAGACTCAAGAATCTTAATATTAAATCTATTTTCATTTACAAAGCAATCATGCCTACATTAATTAATCAAGATCCAGACCAATATGATTTATATTATTTTCTGAATAAATATAATAACTGCTTTGGTGTTATAGTTAAAGAAAACAACTTACAACAAATTAAACCTATTCAATTGTTATGCACCCAACTAAATACAATAAAAAAACAAAATTTAAAGCATTTTACCAACCTTCTGTTATCCTATTCCTCTTTAAAACTTATAATACTCTGTTTACATCTCATTATTACTAACTTTTTGTTAGATCTGCAATATCTTCTTCAACTTCTGGTTCTGCTACTCTTATAATATAATTCTCAATCAATTCAAATGAACTAAAGATACTATTTTTCAATCACCTGTAAGCAAAATTCTTCTATTCTTATTCAACTATAACAACTTATCTATTGCTATCTCTTCAACTATTACAGACCTTGTACCTAACACTGTAGCTATTAAAGCTCATATACAACATATTCATATTTGTATTATTTGTTATAAATCAAATATCTTATATATTATTCTAATTAATGATAAACACTTTCATGACCTTATTGCTAAAATCTTATATGGATATCCCACTCATTCTAGCTGTATTTCTAATCTCAAGTTATAACCATTAATTTAAACTAAATCTCTAAGTTGACAACAATGATCAGTTTTTTTTTACTGCTAAATTCATTCTTATTAAAAAGGAAAAAAAAATCTAAACCTTTAAAGAATTTTTTCAACTTCTTAAGAAAAAACAATCTACTTAGCTAAAATTTAAAATTTCACAACAAACAAAAGAAAATCATCTCAACTGGGTTCAAAATATTCAATCACAACTGAAATGGAACAACTTACTAACTTTAATACACTATTATCTCAACAAATCTTTGATTTTCTTAAATCTCATTTTATCAATTTTGTACTCAGAAAAATTACTAAACTTGCAACTAAACTTGAACAAGTATCTAAATGGAGTTTCAAATATTTTATTAAAATTCTTGCTAGTATATAATCTAAGTTCTTTACAGATATTATTTATCAACACAATTCTACTATTGACAATTAAATCACTATACCTTTCGACATTTTACACTTAACTCTTAAAATGCTTTTTCACAACTTTACTACAACTCTTTTTATCAAACTTAACTATACTAAAATACTTTCTTTACACAATCAATTTCTCTCTATACCTTACAAAATCACTTTCAAGTAGCAATTAATTTGGCAAGTATTCATCTTTATCTACAGAATGAATACCAAACAATTAACTGTGCTAAGTTTTTCAAAACAGTTGACATTTTACCAATATGTTTTTCACTTCACTAATTCATTAGTGATGATGTTATTAACTAATTTTTGTTCAAAATACAAAATAATAAAAAATACAATATCAATATTTTACTTAATATTCTTAAACAAGAATTTCAACAAACCTTTCATATTTCTTCTTATAAAAAATATTAACCTGATCTTGAATCATAATTTAAATCTTTCTTTGCTAACTACTAAAAACAATTTATCAACATTAATGAAACTAAAACCTTTAATTATATTAAATATGAAATTGTTACTAAATTTGCAGAATCATGCAAAAAACTACTTTTTTCAGATTTTAAAATAACTTCAATTGACTCTCTTAGAGAATGATTATTACTTTGTACCAAAGCTGTTCTATTTTACATTCATATCTATTTACATAGCAAAGATAATTCATGTACTATTCTTTCTTTTGATACTGAACATAACTTTGAAAACTTGTTTACTAATTTCTTTGATATATTATTTGAAAAATTCTCTGCTACTTCATCAAACAATAATTCAGTTAAATGAACTTAGCCAAATCTTGACTTTTTTATCTTTGCAAAAAACCAAAAACATCAGACTACTTTTCAAAATATTACACCCCTACTCCTGCTTTAAAAACTTGCTAATAAAGCAGAAACTTACTTCTCTGATAATAATAATACTGTTAAAAACTCTAAACATCATAGTTTCTATTTCTATTTTTATTTTCATATCTTTTTCAAAGTTGCTGCTGAGAATGATGAAATTAATAATCTTAATAAACACCAGACTATTAACAAACTTATAACAAAAACAGTTAATACACACTTTCTTGTTTAAGAAATTACTTATTTTCATATCTTCAAACAACTAATAATTTAATACCAGAAATTCTTAAAACATATAAAATTACAATTTATCTGCAAGTTTAAAAAATACTTTAAAACAAATTTAAAATCAAATTTCAAAGTTTCAAAAAGTTTAAAGATGATTTTTTCTTTATCCAAAATCTAATAAAGATAATAACAAAACTAAAGAAAAATTATCCTATGCAGAAATCATCTAACAAGAAACTACTATTACCTATTTTCATAATTTTTTTTAATTAAATCTTGTGTAAAACACATAAATGCAACTACCACTTCTGGAATTATAATGTTTTCTATTGAATATAGGCCATTTTCAGAGAAAAATGATATAGGTGGACAGCTAGTTAAGTCCATTTATATAGAGAACCAAGTTAATGATGGCTAGACTTAACATAAAGAGCAGGCTATAGCACTCTTCACAGTTGTGAGAGCTGATTATATAGTGAGCAAATCTACAGAAGAATCTTTTATTTTCTTAAATTTTATTTTATTATCAAACATTAAGAAAGCATTGCAAAAACCAATTTATAAGAAATTATACAATCCAGACTCATGCTATAACCAATGATTAGCATGTTTAAATCTACTTCTACTTCTAAATCCATAAACACTTAACTTATTTTTAAAACACATCTATGAATACAACTTTATATTATATAATAACTTTAACTATATATTTAAATTAGCAATTAAACTTGACTATATTGAATATTATATACATCTACCATATGTGTCTTAACCCTTATCTGATTACTTCTTTCTACAACTATCAAGTTATACCTACTATCTATCTATACCTATTCCTTCTAAATTTTCTTCAATAAACAATAATACATTATATAGTAATCTAATCATAAAGAATAATAAACTAAACAACACTTATTTTCAATTAGTAGAAACTATCTTAGATGGCTATAATGAAACCACAATAGCTAAACAATGCTATGACAACATTCAATTTAATACTTGCTACAACAAATTTTTATTTTATAACCACATATCACTACTTTACAGAAATCTATTGATTTTTTGAAATATTTTTATTATATAAATATTATATAATTAATATTTATTAAGTTACTTGTAAGCCTCTTG
>CAJVQA010003958.1:0-18414 GCA_910591915.1 Cetraspora pellucida | reverse complement strand
TATAGTATATTAATATATACAACTAAAATTACTAATAAAGATATAAGCAAGGCCTCATCTTAACACCAAAAAAAAAAAACATCATATTTACAGTATTTATATTTATCTTAAAGATGCTATAGCACTTAATATTTTTTTTTAAATAATATTAAGCTTTACATTATCTCAGCATACCTGTTATCAACTAATATTTCTATTTGTAACTAAACTCAAAATACAGTAATTAACTAGATCTAACAAACCTCTCAACTTCATATTCATTCTATTATCTTTGCTAATTTTAATATATAAAACAATATTTATAGCTCTTTTTTCAAATATAAACTTTTTTTTTTTTTTAAATATTAAAGTGAGTACTTGTGACCTAGGATTTTATTGATAATATATTTGGCTAATAATTGCATTACAACCACAAGGAGCAACTATGAAGAGAGCATACAACTAGCCACTTATACAACTTTAGTCATTGTCTAATTTAAATAGTATGCTCGAAGGTTCTACACTAGTTGCCATACCTGAAACCCACTTGTAGGTTCCTTATTTAACCATTCTGTTTCTATATCTACTCATCTACCTCTGTCTACCAACAACCTCAGCTGATGCTGGTAAAAATATGTCATGGCCACTAAGTCTTTAAAGCAGTTTATTTATATAGGAAACCTTTAACCTTGTACTAAACCTTTTAGAATCTTCTGTATTCCATTTTTACAGCTGACCTAGTATCACTATAACTAAGACCAACACTGGTAGTCAGGATGTATCATTAAACCACTATGTTCTTGTAGAATTCATTTCAACCCTAGTACTAACT
Organism: Cetraspora pellucida; assembly: GCA_910591915.1. NCBI lineage: Eukaryota > Fungi > Glomeromycota > Glomeromycetes > Diversisporales > Gigasporaceae > Cetraspora > Cetraspora pellucida. Next base: position 17,603 of record CAJVQA010003958.1, on the reverse strand, counting down.
TCACAACATATCTTTACTACTTTGGTATTCAATTCAAGTTCCACCAAGCTGCCATTCTAAATAGCCTGAAAAGGTAGAGCAAAACCATACTTCTGGTTTACATGTTTGCTAACATGTACTCTTTTCCTTCAAAACCCAGAAATTCCAGCAGCCTGGTTGGTTCATCTGGTCTCTTCTCAAAAACTAACACATTTGCTTGGTTTCACAAGTTTTAGCTCTATTTCATAAGTCTAGTCTTTACAGTAGCATCATCGAAGGTATAGGCTACCTCTCTACTTAGGTCTTCCAAATGGGCTTCCATCTTTCTATCTGGTTCCTGTAATTTACATAGTCTAAGGACTTATCTTGGGTTTACACTACTTGGTACTGGTTTGTGTTCTCTTATACAATGTTGTATGAGTGCCTAAACCTTCCAGTCATGCTGGTATAATACAAGTTACAGGTATCTTATCCCAACCAATCATAGAAGACAGTTAGCTATAACACAGAAAAAATTGCAAATTTTTACCATCACTAGGATTTGAACTCTAGATCTGCTACTTGGAGGTTGACAACTTATTCACTTCATTAGGTTACCACACCTCCAAATATAAACTTATTAATTTTTTTAATAATACTAATATATATGATATTGGAACTTATTTTAATAACAAACACTTTATCTAGTCTAACAATATTAGTAGTAGTCATATTAACTACATCTGAACTAACCAATTTAATATACAATTCCTTTTTTCTTATAATTTTAATAATAGTTAAATCTTTACTTCTAGTGATCATTTAATTTTTTTTACTTGAATATTTTTTTATATGCTTATAGTAAACTCTTATATAAAAATACTATTATTAATTGTTATATTTTTAATTACAAGGTCATATCTACAAAAAACTAGAACTCTTTTGCAAATATCCTATTTTAATAACTTTTATTGCACAAAACTCTTATTAATAATCAAACTTATAAAAATATTAAAACAACTTGGCATAAAATTCAAAGTTTTATTTTTTTTTGGTATTAAGATGAGCTCTTTGGCCTTTTAACTTTTATTAACAACTTTTTTGATAATATGATTTTATAAACTACTACAAGAAAGTATACAATTAACTATATGTATAACTTTTTCATATTATCTATTTAAGAAGTTCACCCAAAGATTTCTTACTAATTGTTATATCTAACATTTCTGCTTAGATGTTTCACTTTAAATTCTCTAAACCTGCAATCTGTATTAACATCACTGAGTTATACTCAGATGTTCAAATCATTGTCTCAACCTTAGAACTATTTTATTCTTAAAATAAATCTTTTAGAGTCTTTTATACTTATTTTTACAACTAACCTAGATATTGCTATAGTAGAACTAATATTTGTGATCAGAGTTATATTATTTAACTACTATATCCTTGTAAATTTACTTGAACCCTAGCATCTACTTTATAGCAGAACTTCAGTACTTTGATATATCTCTGTTTTTATTTAGATTTCTAATCCAGATAGCCTATATAGAACTACAATTAGTCTATTAGTATATCAGATCAGCCTAATATTCTTTTTCTCTAATTTATTTTAACAACCTAGTTGGTAGTACTTCTGAGTCTTTCTTAACTCAAAGGTTCTTGCTCATCTGAATATTACAAACTTGGTATCTGTTTTCTCAGACTAGTCTTTACAGTAGCACTATTAAAGATCTAACTATTTCTTTACTTAGGTTTTTCCAAATAAACTTTTTGTTACTTAATTTCAATAAATTTATATAGTTACAAAGACTTATTTAGTGTTTGCACCATCTGATTATTAGTTTGCATTTCTTTGTATACTATACAGATACCTCATAACCTGCCAATTATGCTAATATAACTATTAATACAAATATCTTAATTTAATTATTAGTAAAAATTGTTATAATATAAATAATATATAAGTAATAATTCAAATTTTTGCTATCAATAGAATTTGAACATCCAATTTACTATCTGGAAGGTTGACAACCTAACCATTTTATTAGGTCACCACCTTTTGCCAAAATTCAATATATATATTAAAGATTTATATAATAAATTATTATTTTTAAAAACCTTTTTATTTAAATATATTAAATATTAATATTATTACTTTTTTTTTAAATATTAAGATGAGTACTTGTGACTCAGGATTTTATTAATAGTATATTTGGCTAATGGTTGCATTACAACTACAGAGAACAACTATAAAAAAAGAATACAAATAACTATTTGTACAACTTTAGTTATTGTCTAATTTAAGTAGTTCACTTAAAGGTTTTATACTAGCTGCCATACCTGGAACCTGCCTGTAAGTTTTCTATTTAACCACTCTAGTTTTTGTATCTATCTATCTATCTCTGCCTACCAATGATCCCAGCCAATGCTGATAAAAATATATCATAGCCACTAAGTTTTTAAAACAGTTCTTTGGAACTTTTAATCTTGTACTAAACTTTCCAAAATCTTCTGTATCCTATTCTTACAACTAACCTGGTATTATTATAGCTAAGACCAATACTGGTAGTCAAGATGTACTATTAAACTGCTATGCTCTTGTAAAGTTTATCCTAACTCTAGTACTGACTTTACAACATATTCTTATTACTTTGATATTTAATTCAAGTTCCATCAAGCTGTTATTCCAAATAGTCCAAAAAGGTAAATTAAAACTATACATCTCTGGTTTACATGTTTGCTAGCATATACACTTTTTCTCTGAAATTTAAAAATTCCAGCAGCCTAGTTGGTTCATCTGGTTTCTTCTTAAATACTAGCATATTTGCTCAGTTTTACAAGTTCTAGCTTAGTTTTATAAGTCTAGTCTTTACAGTAGTATTATCAAAGGTTCAGGTTATCTTTCTACTTAGATCTTTCAAGTAGGCTTTCATTTTATTATCTGATTTTTGTAATTTATACAGCCTAAGGATTATCTTGGGTTTACACTGCCTAGTACTGGTTTGTGTTTCTTTGTACAATGTTGTATAAGTGTCTAGACCTTTTAGTCATGCTAGTATAATACAGGTTACAGGTATCTTATCCCAACCAATTACAGAAAACAGTTAATTATAATATAGAAAGAATTGCAAATTTTCATTATCGCTGGAATTTGAACTCTAGACCTGCTACTTAGGGGTTGACAATCTATTCACTTCACTAGATTACTATACTTTTATTAATATTATTATTTATAAAAACAAAATATACAATTACTTATCAAATATTATTCTATTTTATATATATATATTTTTGGCATTAAGATAACCTCTTTGGTTTTTTAATTTTTTTTTTTTAACTTTGACAGCCATAATGGTTAATTAGTTAGAAGTTTATTTATAAATGTTTAGTACAAACAATATGCAAATATAACTATATCTAATCTCTTGTGCTATTATTATGCAGTTACTTTAATTGGCACCTACAAGTAACCTGTCACATCAGACTTGCTAAAGTCTAAATCAAGCTTATCTGTTTGCTGTCCTATAATTGAATAGCACCAATTTAATATCATTTGTTCATAAGAAGATAAAAAAACAAAAAAAACTTCTTGTTGCAAGAAAATGTACTAAAAAAATATATATAAGATAAAAAAGATAAAAAAAAAAAAAAATATCAAGAAATAAAAAAAAAAGATTGTTAATAAAGGCCAAACAATCAGTTATTAATTATAAAAACTGTGTTAGCCTATTAAAAATTATATGTTACTAAATACAGTAATTTCTATTTTAACTTATACAGATCAAATAAATAAATAAAAAGTAAATAATAAGTAAATAACAGAAAAAAAATCTGCCATTATTCTACTTTATATCTGCCAAATAATGGTAGCATAACAGCAGCATAACAGCAAAATAACAGTAAAATAACAAGAGGTTTGTCAATATGAGTAACATAATAGTAACATAATAGCAAAATAATAAAATAGTTCTATTATTTTACTTTTAGTTACAAAGACTAAAAGTAAAATAATAGAACTGTTTTATTATTTTGCTATATGTTACTATTATATTACTCATATCAACAAACCTTCTATTATTTTACTGTTATTCTGCTATTATGCTGCTGTTATGCTACTATTATTTGGTGGATATAGGGTAGAATAATAGCAGATTTTTTTCTGTTATTTATCTATTATTTACTCTTTATTCATTCGTTCAATCTGTATTAATCTAATTAATATATTTAATACTAAAACTTATATTCTAAGAAAAACAATTTAACCAAATGAAAATTTTTTATATGCTAGACACTTCAACTTTTTGTTATCAGGTCTATCTTTATATATAACTTGTTATACTTTTTACTAGATCTTATATTTTAACATATGTCACATTTTTAACCAATTATCTCAATCTTGTCTCATTGTTGTGTTTTTTTTCAAGACACATATATTCATAATTTATTTATAACATAGTCTTTTTCAATGAAAATAAGCTAGATTGTCTACTTTTTGATAAAAATTTTTTGAAAAAAAGTAAGAAGAAAATTTTTTTAAGCACCAACTGTAATGAATGTAGAAGTTTATATTATATAGAATAATATATTAAATTAGGTTTCTATTTTTGCTATTGCTTAGATATAGCTTGACAAAAACTTTCTTAGTTGTAGCCAAAGTTACTTTTTAATAACTCTATAGACTTTTACTAAAAATTCAAATCTACAAAGAGCTGTCTTTTTTAACTTTTTTTCATATCACTTATATGCAATTTGAAACTCTTGAATTTAAACACTATATAGCAAAGTTTTTTTATATAAATATACTAACTATATAATTTTCATAAGTTAGTATATATAAAAAAATTGATGCAGAAAATTATTAAGAAAAGTTAACAATTGTAGTCTTTTGATTTTTATTAATGACTTTTTTGGTAATTTAATACTATAAACCATTAGAGAAAGAGTATACAATTAACTATATGTATAACTTTTCTATATTACTTATTTAAGAAATTTATCTAAAGTTTCTTACTAATTGTTATATTTAACATTCCTATTTAGGTATTCTATTTTAAACATTCTGAACCTACATTTATATTAATATTACTGAATTATACTCAAATTATTATCTCAACTTTAAAACTATTTTATCTTTAAAATAAACTTTTTAAAGCCTTCTGTACTTATTTTTACAACTGATCTGATATTGCTATAGCAAAACTAATACTTGTTATTAAAGTTTTATCTTTAATCACTATACTCTTGTAGAGTTAACTTGAATTCTAACATCTATTTTATAGCATATCTCTAGTACTTTAGTATAACTCTATCTGTTCTTTAAACTTCCAATTTAGATAGTCTATATAAAACTACAAACAGTTTATCATTATATTAGGTTAGCTTAATAATATTTTTTTTAGTTCATTTTGATAACCTGATTAGTAATATCTTTGAAACTTTCAACTCAAAGATTTTTGCCTATCTGAGTATTTTAATATTAGTATCTATTTTTAGTGATCTAGTCTTTATAGTAGTGTTATTAAAGATTTGTACTATTTTTTTACTTAAGTTTTTCTAAATAGACTTTTTGTTTTCTAATTTTAACAGATTTACATAGTTACAAAAACTTAGCTAAAGTTTGTATTGCCTAATGTTAGTTTGTATTTCTCTGTATAATTAGTTACACAAATACAATCAAACCTCTTTATAATCACACCTTTGGTTTAAAGAATTTGGTGCTTATAGAGAGTTTATGCTTATATAAAGATTAAATTTTATAAGTTCTATATAAGTTGGTTTTAAAATTTTATGTAATTATAAGCAAATGTAACTATAGAGAGGTCTGACTGTACCTTATAATCTGCCAATCATGCTAATGCAACTATTATTACTAATATCTTAACCTAATTATTAAAAACAATTACTATAATATAAGTATTATATAGATGATTATCTAAATTTTTATCATCAATAAAATTTAAACACCCAACCTATTACTTGAAAGGTTGATAACTTATTCACTTTACTAAGTCATTACATCTTTTTTATTTAAGAGTTTTTGTTTATACAAATTATCTACTTTAGATTTTCTTCTTCATATTAAGATTTTTACAAATAATATTATTAAAAATCATACTACTTTTTATTTAAGATTTTTAAATAGTTCTTTTTATAAAGTATATACTTTTTAGATTTATTTATATAATATTATATACTGTTAAAGATAGTTTTAGTATAATAAGAATTATAAAGTTATAACCTTAAATACTTCATTCAAGTTGCCAAAATAAGACTATTTTTTAAAAAATTCTACTATGATAGAATTTGAATTTTAAATCTACTACTTAAAAAATAACAATTCAACTACTATATTAGAATTGTATTTTATAAAAAAATAAAGCACAAAATATGAAAAATATATATGTTCAAATTTATTATATATTGTAGTTGTAACAAAATGTACTAAAAAATAATTTTATTTATAATACTTGGCTTACTTTATCTTTAACTAATATTAGTTCTAATAATAATTAACTATTTGTATATTTTTAAGTAATTTTATTAATTTTAATATTATATTTATATTTATAAAAATAAAAATTTATAAAATACATCTGTATGATAATAATAGCATTCTATTAATCAGTTAAAATAAAATACTTGCAACTATAATTATATTAGCATAACTGACAGATTATAAAAAATTTGTATAATATTAGTTATACAAAGAGATGCAAACTAGTATTAGACAATACAAACCTAAGATAAATTCTTATAACTATATAAATTTATAAAACTAAAAAAAACTGAAACTTATTTAAAAAGATCTAAATAAAAAAGTAACATAGATTTTTGATAATACTACTATAAAGACTAAACCTAGAAAATAAATATTAATATAATAAAATTAGGTAGTCAAAAACTTTTAGATAACAAGAACTATTAATAAAACTATTAGACTAAGCTTAATATATTAAGAATATATTATAATTCTTCTAAACTATTTGAATTAAAAGTTTAAAAACAAAATAGAAATATACTAAAATACTAAAGATATGCTATAAAGTAGGTGCTAAAATTTAAGTAAACTTTATAAAAACATAATTCTGAAATAGTCTATAAAGTGAATAGATTAGTTAACAAGAAGTACTCTGAGTCTTATAGTTAAATAATATACATGTTCTAATATAAATAATAGCTTGATAAACATATAAAAGAAAGATTAAATATTAGATTAAACAGCACAATTAGATATACAAAAATCTGACTAAATGTTAAGTTAAATAGTACTTAGATGTATAAGAACCTTAAGACTATTCATTTAATATAGTATAAAGATTAGAATACTTAAAAGAGTGTGGCAACCTAGTGAAGTGGTTAGGTTGTCAACTCTTCAAGTAGTAGGTTAGGTGTTCAAATCTTATTAACAGTAAAAATTGGATAATTACCTATATAATATTTGTATTATAGCAATTGTTATTAATAATTGGATTAGAATATCTTAATAGTAATTGTACTAGCATAACTAGCAGGTCATAGGGCATTTATGTAATAGTTATATAATATTTGTATAATAGTCATGTAATATTGTCCTTTAGGACAAGGTCTATAATTATACAAAGAAATGCAAATTAGCAATTAGATAGTGCAAACACTAGATAAGTTCTTGTGGTTATATAAATTCATTAAAATTGGATAACAAAAAGTTTATTTGGGAAGATTTGAATAAAGATGTAGCTGAATCTTCAACAGTCTTATTGTAAAAGCTAGCTTAGAAAAACAGAAACCAAGGTTGTAAGATCTGATCATAGTAAATGAATATGCAAGAATCTTTGAGTTGGAAGTTTTAGAGATACTACTAATCAGGCCATCAGAATGAACCAAAGAAAAAGGATATCAAACTGATCTAATATATTGATGGACTAGTTATAGTTCTATATAAACTATCTGAATTGAAAGTTTGGTAAAAAGATAGATAAAAAAACAAGGGTATACTAAAGTACTGAGATTATACTATGAAATAGATGCTAAAGTCTAAATGAACTCTATAAGAGCATAGTGGTTTAATGGTTAAGTTCTGATCACAAATATTGGTTCTGCTATAGCAATACCTAGATCAATTATAAAAATAGATATAAAAGGTTCTGAGAGTTTATCTCAAGAATAAAGTAGTCCTAAAGTTAAGATGATGATCTGGACATCAGGTATAATCTAGTGAAGTTAACAAGTTTTCAAGTTCAGAGGATTTAAAATAGAATACCTAAGCAAAGGTATTAGATATAACAATTGGTAAAAAACCTTCAGATAGACTTTTTTTTTTTTAAATATTAATGATGAGGCCATGTCTTTAACTTTATTGAAATTCAATTGAAGTTTTTACAAAGAAAAGCTTGCTTTTAAATTACATATGAAGAATAAAGACTCAGACATATAATCTGCAACCTAAACCTAACTTTCAGCTAGACTTCTTAAATAGGTAATATAAAAAAGTTATATATATAGTCAATTGTATGCTTTTTTTGTAATGGTTTACTAAACTATATTTATCATTATTAAATAAAGTTAAAAGATTTAAGAAGTCATCTTAATACTAAAAAAAAGATTAGAATACTTAAATAGGTAATCTTCTAGTATATTATAGATATGATAGCTAGTATAGAACCTATAAGCAGACTACTTAAATAGGTAACCAAAAGTTGCACATATAGTATTTATACATTCTTTTTATATAAGTTTAGTAATATATAATTAAAAACATAATAAAGGCAATAGTTGTTGTTAATATTAGCTTTAACAAAAACAAAATATATATATATATATTATATTCATATTAATAAACTTTTATTGAATAATATATTTATTTGCTCTTAATTTAAAATAGATCCTTAAATCACTTAAGTTTATCTAATAATAAATAAATAAACTTTTAATAAACTTATTATTAAAAAGTAATTACTAGTATATATTATAATATTAAAATTATATATAAATAGAAATTTAATAAATTATATTATTAAAACAATATAAATATTAAATCTTTATAACTTGTTCTCTTATTTCAATTCTTCACTTATTAGATATGTAATATTATATATACATATATAAAAGAATATGAAAAACCAGTATATATAAAACTTTAGTACAAACCTATAATAAGACTATCAGGTATAGAAGACTAAGAAATTAAAGAGACAGAAACTCACTTGAAAATTCTAAATAATGAAATAACACAAACTTTTGATAATATTGTTGAACTGATGAAAGTCTATAAAACATCTTTATAAGAATTGTTAAATAAACCAAATTATAAGTATATGAAAAAAACATATGCATCAATTAGGCTGTTAGAATTATCAGAAAAAAAGAATATATAAGTATACTATACTGGACTATTTAAATTAAAAGTCTGAAAAGTTTGTCAGTTCTGAGTTGTAACTAATAAGAGATAATGAAAAAGATATTAGAAAGATGAATATTAGGATTTAAATAAACTTTACAAGAATAATAGCAGTTTAATAAATAATTATAACTGCAAGTGTTGGTTTTGACTATAGCATCAAACCAGATTAGCAGTAAAAAAAAAATATGACTCACTCTAATAGATTTATCTCAAGAATAAAAATATTCTAAGGATTGTAGTCCTAAAAATCAATGACAAAAAGATCTGAGTCTGTAACCTGATGAAGTTAGTACTAGAATCAGGTTAGAAGGTTTAAATGAAACATCTAAACAGAATATTAGGTACAGCAACTGGTAAAGAACCTTCAGATGGACTCCTTAAATAGGTAATATAGAAACATTACACATGTAACCAGTTGTACACTCATCTGATAATTCAATATAGATATGTCTATATGTACATGTGTCCAATATAAGTATTAATAAAAAGTCAAGACCAAAAGAGGTCACCTTAATACCAAAAAATATATATATGTAAAATTGGATGTTTTTTCAGTAATGTCAGAATAAGATACAAGTTAGTGTTAATTTTTCAGTTAAAATTTACTGTGCGGATTCTCACAATTTGGAAATTTATCTGTGCAGCAAATAAAGAAAACCTACAGGCAACTGTTTGCAACTGTGCGCACTATTTACTTTTTTCCGTGCAAAATTTTTATTCTGTGTGCTGCGCACAGTCCGCACAGTGAAAAATAATCATTGGTACAAGCTATAGATATAGAATGTTAAAATTTTTTTATTAAAAAAATTTTTTTTAATAGCGAATCGATTTACTTAATACAAGTATTATAAATTTAATAATAGATCCATATGATCTTCATCAAATTAAACTTGACCTATGCTTGCATGACCAAGAAATGCTTAAATGGGTTTAATCTCTAATTCAAACACTAACATGTATATCTTTCATTAAGAACGTTTAGCTTTATCTGTTTACTCGGCCGAAATGATCAATTTAGCCGAAAAACCTCATGTATTATAATCAAAGATTCAAAGCCTTGACATCTGTGATGTCTTAATTATATATGGGCTGCCGTCAATAGAAATCAGGCAGATTGACATTTTAAAAAAATCAATACCTAATTATTTAATATTCGAAAGAAAGCTTGAGGTCTAAGCTTTCTTTTGGCTATTGAACAATTAAATTGGCTTCAAAATTCATCGAGACATGAGCTGTGAAATTTAAGGTATTGACTTTTTTTTTTTAAATATCAATCTGCCTAATTTCTATTGACGGCAACCAATATTACTCACGGGATTTATGACGCAGTTTTATCTTTATTTTCGGAAATGACACTTTTCGCCCACAACAATACAATCTAAAGCTTAAAGAAAATGACACATCATACAAGAGCATGGATAAATGAATAAAAAGATTTTTACCTAAACTACAGTTTATACAATTTATGTATTCAATGAAATAAAAACATCTTTTACTAATGATAAAAAATTTATGTTGCAATTTTTGTGAAATACAAGTTTTTAAGATTACCTAAGCAGTTTATACAATTTATGTATTCCCCAACATGCTAAATTTATTAGTCGCACCTTTCAAAGACATATATCAATTTAAAAACTTTTATAAAATATCTCATTAAGAAAATGTTCTCTTGCAATAGAAAGAAGCCAAACTGCTCTTGGAAATCAATAATAACGATCAGATTTTGTAATATTTGGATAACTTTTGGCGCGGCACATCACCCGAAATTATTAACCAATAAACATGAAATTTCAAATCACAAATAAACTTGATTATCTCAAATTCATATTTTTTAGACTCTTTTTACTACCAAGATCCCACATTTTATGCAGTTTTTTTGATTGTATCTTTTAGCTAATAATTATCATACGACAGGGTGAAACCTGAGTTGCGAAATAGTGAAATCCGCTTTTATATAATAAAAACCATAATAAAACGCGAATTTCACCCTAACCTGATCTACAAAGCGGATTTCACTATTTCGCAACTCAGGTTTCATCCTGTCGTATTATAATGATCTCATTTAATTAGTGTTTCATTGATAATTTTGGCGGTTATGCAGGAGGATTAAGTGTAACGATTAGATATAAATGGGTTTCTTTTTTTTTGAAGTAAATCAAGTTATACATGAGTGACGGTCAGGGAAAATCTGTAAATCAGCTTTCTGAATATTTACTTTTAATAAAAGTATCTTGAAAAATAAAGTAATTGAATACTTATGATTTTAATGTTATTCACTAATGCGATTCAATGATATTAAAAACAATAATTGCTAGTTACATGATTTTAAAATATTTTTTATTAAAAGTAAATATTCAAAAAGTATGATTTACAGTTTTTCCTTGACCATCACTCATAGGTGCTGATAAAATAATTTTCATTATCAGTTATTGTATGCTTTCGATTATGCATTATACAATGCCTTACTGATTAGCATTTAGGTGATTACTTATATAACGATAGATCAATACAAAAAAAAGTTTAGAACAAAAATTAGTAACTGAAATTGTCATTATTTCGCAAGAACTTAATGATTCAACTTTAGGTTTGTCATATGATATGCATGGAGGATTTCTATTGATTGATATATTAAAAAATAAAAATGTTGAATTTTCGTTCTGCTGACATGCCGGGATATTGGATATGTAAACCGATTATATAAGTTTGTATGGCCTTACTCGGCAAAAGATTATTTTCAAATACAACTGCATTACAGCAAAATATATATTGCTAAATTTTAAGTTAAGTAAAACAATGTTTATAAAAAAATTTTCAATATTTTAGAATTGTATTAAAATAAGTATTTTTTTAAGTTCAAAAATTATAGCTATAGTAAATACCTTATATTAAATATATTTAATATATATATTTATTAAATTCTTGAATAAAAAAAAATTATATTTACAAGTTTTTTATAAAACACGATTTGTACCTAATTTTTGCGGTCTAGCTACAATTCTGTTAAAATAGGTTTTTATTTTTCATATAAGATTCGTCAGTATATCAATCAAAATTTGTTATATACAAATTAGCAAATCATAGTTGACTACATAATTCTCAAATTCGGCATTTTTGGAATAATGTTGAATTTTTTTTGTTGCACAAACAATAAAATAGAATTGCGAAAATTTGATTTTAAACCCGGTTTATCTGAATTTTACAACCGAATTAGATTATTATAAAACCGACTTAATATTAAAATTGATTTAACCGAACTTAAAGTCGAATTATAATAACCGGTACCAACTTCCAAATTCAAATGCGTAAAACAACGTGCATTCCTAAAAAACCCTGACAAAACATGGGCTTGTAGATCATTTTTATAATAAAACAGTAAATATTGAAATTTTTACGCTATAAGAAAGGTTAAAAATTTTAATATCGAATGAATTTTTAATTTATATTATTACAACCCTCATCGAGTATAGTTTCAGTAAAATGCTTTCTTAAATTTTTTTAAAAATGTTAGTCTGATCGAGAAGTAAACTTTTTTAAATGTTTATAACTTTTAATTATAAAAATTTGAAAAGGTTTATTTCTCGATAAAACTGATGTTTTTAAAAAATTTTTAAAAATTTAAGAAAGCATTTTACTGAAACTATAATTGATGAGGGTTATATTAATATAAATTAAAATTTTGTTCGATATTAAAAATTTTAACCTTTCTTATAGCTAAAAATTTCAATATTTTATCTTGATTTTAACAGCTTATATCTCGATGAATTTTAAAGTTATTTTACTAATTTAATATTCAAAAGAACACTTTAAGCATAATTTTAAAAATATAAATTGTTAATGTTAATGTACGTACTAAGTTTTTTTAGGATGCCAATCTGCTTGTTTTCTATTGAACTCAGCCATAATATGATCCAATCATTGAAAGCTTCTAAAATAACAAGTTAGTCACTTTACAAAAAAAAAAAAAAACACATTAACCAATAATGGGGTTTATATCAAAAGAAACATTTAGTAAGTGATTAGTTTACACTGTTTCGAAATTATCACCACTAATAACCTTGAGCGATCCTCACTATGTTGAGGCTACTAAACAATATGAATGCGATTTACAATAGTTTTGAGTGGGTTCATACGCTTTTTAACAATGATTCTTTATTATCTGTGCAATGATTTTATTACCACATGGAGAACCTGCATCATTGCTTGTATTTATAAATAGTTATGCTACCTAAATACTTCATATAATTAAAAAAAACTCGACATAACCAAAAGACTTTTTAACCGATTCTAAACGATTGCACCTATTCATAATATTCATTGCATGCGAGCGATCGGTTGTGTGCGCCGAATGCGAATGCATACCCAGAAAGTTATGGTATGACGTCAATCCGTTGCTCCTCGTTTGGTCTCGCCTTCTGTTTTTTGCTGCATGATTTATGATCGCCACTGTATATGCGTATATAAATATAATAAATTAAAGAATATAAAGAATAAATAATATTACCACGCACACATGTGCGTATGTACATACGCACGTACGTACGTAATATACTGCATATACCGTATATAACGATAATCAGAATATGCACGAAATATAATTAGCATTTATTATTTTATTTTGTACGACTGGTGATATCCAACGAAACTAATGAAAAAATATCAATTCGGTGGTCTTTACTTTGGAGACTCAGTTGATTCGTTGTAACATTCCTTCAAATAAAAAGTTTGTTACGCAGCAATCAGAGTTAATTTCATCCCTCTTCTCAACCAAGAAATAATATTTCTCATTCCTTTACCATTATTTAAAATATATTCTACCTATAGCATTTATTATAAATGCCATAACAAAAGAAGCGGGCTTTTCATGCTATTGTAGGGAAAAGTATAAGCCCCTTATTTTGTAAGCTGATAACGCGCTTGAAGTTTCGAGTGCAAGCCTACTTTCCTGTCATTCAATTATTTTCACAAATACCGATAATAATAACACTAGCAAAAAATGAAAGCACCTTTGCTGATGATAACATTATTAATAATTATATTCTCTTCATTCCTTTACGCATCACCCACATCACCCACAAATTCTAATAGTGAACCAGCACAATGCTATGATTATCCAAACCCTTTAAATAGAAATTACAAAGTACCCGTACAATGTAAAGTGTCAAAACAAAAAATACAAACATCGAATTTGGCGTCGAAAGGCTCAAAGAAGAACATGTTTGATGTTACTTTTACATGTGGAGTAAAAAATACAATACTATGTAATAAAGTAAAAAAGACGTTTGAAACAGCAGGAAATATAATATCATCTACCTTTATATTAAATTCACCCATAACTATAAATGCTAGTTTCGTCGATTTTTGTGTTGTTTTGGGCGATTGCGGTGGTAAAACAGGGCTTGTAACTTTAGGTAAGTTCACAATATAAATTATAACCAAATACATATACATTCATTCACCTTTATAACAAATTACAGGCGGAGCATCACCAGCACGTACAATACCACTGCAAGATGATGATGGATTAGTACGACTATATCCGCAAGCACTTGTTAAACAATTTCAATTTAACACACACCCAGAGTATGGGCCTTATGATATTTCAGCCATGTTTAATTCAGCTGAAAAAAATTTTTGGTTTGATGGAGACGGGAAAATAAAACAAGATCAACAAGACTTTTTATATGTAGTTTTACATGAATTGATTCATGGGTTAGGTTTTGCATCTAATTGGGGAGATTATATAGTTGAGGACACCCCAACAACAATAACACCAGATTTTTCTTTATTACAAGAGATTGGTTCAAAGCTTATTATATTTAATGGATTTATGGAAAGCGCATTTGATAAATATCTAATACAAATACCAAGTGGACGTAGAACTTCAGAGATCACAGATCAACTTAATGAATTCCCGGGAGGAACTAATGTAAAGTTTTCCAGTACAGAAGATTTTGAAGCAAAGTTCAAGGCATCACCACAATATAAATTGGGACTTAATATGATGAAAACAATAACTACACCGTCTTCATTGGGGTTCTTGCCGCACAATAGCACCGACCCAGAGCAAGCGATTATTCTTGAAACAAGTTTGAATCCTTATCAGCAAGGTTCAAGTATTAGTCATGTGGATTTTAATACGTATAATGCTACAAGTGACTTTTTAATGAAATATTTGGCTGACCGTGGAGTGAACATGCATACTATTACAATGTCTCGAGGATGCACGGATGCTATCGGTCCTAAGCTAAAATTAATTCTTGAAACTATGGGGTATGTATAAATTGAAATAGAATTTCCTTTTTTCTTTAGTCCATCATTGACTTCAATAACTTTATTCCAGATATGCAACTTCAAATAATCCAAATCCTTATAAACCAAGTGTCACTATAGTGTCAAATAATCTTAACCCGAATATTAAAGGAAGCGTTGCGTCTGTATTACCTAAACCGAATTCATCTCCAAAAATGATAAACTTTGATTTTGAAACTCATATAGTCCTTAATTTAATTGGTTTTATAACTGTACGATATCTTTTGAAATAATTAGATATAAATAGAATAGCGTTAGACTTTGTGCATATATAGTATGAGAACACGTGAAGCTCTTAAAAAAGAGAGGATATATATATATATATACATACATCATGTACAATATAATTTAATATTATAAAAACATTTGTATTAGTCACTTGCCAATTCACCAACGGAAATGCCTGATTTAGTACACAGTCACGCAAATAAATTCCTTTTTGTCGTTCTTTCATAACAATCAAAGAACACCTAATGTAGAAATGTATTATTTCTTTAATGATTACGTACCTATTGGTCACTAATTCATATAATTGTAAGCAATACGGCAATATAGATATGGGGTAGTAAAGCATAACCGTGAATAGTACAAAAAGTTCGGGTTTTTAATTATACGACTTTTATTGGTTGTCTAATTTATTACGTTTTTGTGTTTAGAATTTAATTAAATGAATAAATGCGTTTGCCTTTTCTGAATCAATTCTATATTAATATGTCACGCTACATTACAAATCAGGTAAAGTATTGTTATCCTATTCGTTTACTTCTAATTAAACTTATTCAAATGCCGATCCTTTTTTGTATGAATCACATCCAGATCTCCATTTCGGTCCCTACGTTATCTCCAGTACTAATCGTAGTCGGCGGCCGGTCTACGGGCACGTACCAGATCATATGACTTGCGCCTACCCTAACTACCGGTTTTAATGATTCGGGTTTATCACATAAATTTTGTGATATTTTAGAAATTTATCCAATTAAATTTTAATAAAATTCTAAAATATCAAAAATTTATGTGACAAACCCGAATTATTAAAACCGGTTCCAACCTTAAGTACGTGCCCGTAGACCGGCCGCTCAGTCAGAAATGCATGAGGTACGTGACCAATTAGTGAATTGGTGTACGTCAGGACCAATCAGTATGCAAGATCCAGTATAACGTCTGTAACTTCCCAATGAACATGTTTGTTCTGTTTGTTGATTGTCTACTTTTCTGAAACTTTCCAGCGGCTCAGGTTGGCCAAATTTATATTGCCTAGCCCAAATTATACTTTTAATTTTGCCCAAAGTGTGTACCGTTACACTGTATTAAAAATCGCAAAAATATTATTGATCTATATCGATATATAATAGTTATATTGACTTAGTCAAGTCGATAAATCATGATCGACTAATAGTTATGTCCTGCACGAACCTAGCATAACCACCACGATCAGTCACGAACCTAGCATAACCACCACGATCAGTTACGTACGGAGTTGGAATTAATTACCTACCGAAATTTTAATGATGCAATGTATCGATCATTGTTAATAATGTTAATAATGACGATGTTTGTTTATATTGTAACTTAATAATAAGTTTCGTTTAAAAATTTTTTTACCAAATATTTCACAAAATCTAATCAATGGAATCTGATTATTCAATCCAATCGAATTCAAAAAAATGTTCGTCCTGCCGAATAATAAAACGAATTAATGAATTTGAAACCAATAAAGAAACATGTATCGAATGCTTATCCCGGATAAATAAAAGCCAAAAACGGAAACGTCAAGAGCAGAATGTGAATAACATTCTTGAAAAGCAAGAAAATGCTATTGAACTTGAAGATATCGAAGATTTAGTTTATAAAAATCTTATGGATAATGTGGAAGAAGAGAATGCACGAATGGATCTTAATACAATTATAAATCTTTCAAATCGAATTGATAAATTAGAAAATATTGATGAATCACATG
>CAJVQA010003957.1:0-18415 GCA_910591915.1 Cetraspora pellucida | reverse complement strand
ATGTCAAAACAATGTTAATTATATTTAATAATATTTTACTAATTTATATATTATAGTTATAATAATAATAATTAATGAGTTTTAATTTAGTACGCAATTGTACTTTTTTAAGACTCATTAATATAAATAACTCTGATACTTAATGCACTAGTCAATTGATATATTGCAATTATTTCTAACTCCCTTTAAGCAACTCAAGCGCCTAGTTAATTTGGTTAAAAATCTTGACTAGTCAAAAAAGCATTTGGACTATAAAATCTATTTAATTGAGAAACATCTAGTTAATATTGGTTATATGGGTCTTTGGATTTTTTTTTAAAAAATTTTGAATTATAATGTAAAATATTTAATTTAAAAAAATAAAACTAGTAAATCTGCAATTAATAAGTGTATCACTACCAGTGAACAGAATTTAATTATCAAAACGAGTTCTAGATTTAAATTTAGATGCTTTAATCAAGGTATATACTAATAGTAATGATAGTTTTTATAATTTTAAAAATTACGAAGATAATTCATTAATAAACATTTAAATAACGTTCATATAATATCGATATTATAACTCGTTATAGATAAGAACGTAGCGTATATAAAATATTGAAGTGACATAATTTAGAAACTCCTAGAAGACTGATTGTGCTATGTGATAATTACGTAATGGCATAATGCTTCCGGGGTTAAATTGCTACAGTGAGATCTTAAAAGATTCACTTCCTGGTTTTCACTCTGCAGCACTCATGTGATGATCACTGATCACTGGGTTCGAGTCCATAAGTAGCTTCCTTATTTTTCATCTGTACTACAAAAAAAAAATTCTTTCCGAGTCCTATTTAGAATTTTGTCCTAAAATAATACATATTTAGATGTACGTACAACATACGTACGTACGTAACATAGTCTTTAGCAAACACTCAACATTAATCAAACCGTAAGCACAATTATGTTTGTTTTAGCATTTCTCGATCGTGTATGCT
The DNA here is from genome assembly GCA_910591915.1 of Cetraspora pellucida. Taxonomy (NCBI): domain Eukaryota; kingdom Fungi; phylum Glomeromycota; class Glomeromycetes; order Diversisporales; family Gigasporaceae; genus Cetraspora; species Cetraspora pellucida. The sequence goes on along the minus strand of CAJVQA010003957.1, from coordinate 17,441 downwards.
ATATTAATTTAGTCGAATTTTATTTTTTATTATTATATATTTTTTTTAATAATCGTTTATATTAAAATACTTAATTTTTAAGACTCGAAGTTGGCTAAGCCTTCTTCTATTACTAGTACTTCTATATGCACGAAGTTTTCATGTTGTATATATGATCACTGGGGGTTTCATTACGAAAATAATCGGTAAAACTTTGTCATTATTTTTTCAATTAATTAAAAAAAACATTTGATTATCATTTTTATTTATTAGCCGAAATTATGAAACGTACAATCCGTCAACCACGTCCTACCAATTCCAAGCAACAAAAAAAATCTTTTGGAATGCCATCATCTCATTCGACAGTTATAATTTATTTTGCAACGTTTATATCATTACAATTACATACGATATCTTTGCATGAATTTTTTTCATTTATATCCATATATACTACTCAAACATCCATAAATACTTTGATAAAACTAACATTAAGTTCTATTGTTTCATTAACCGCTCTATCAGTCGTTTGGTCGAGAGTTGCGTTAGGCTATCACACAAGAAACCAAGTGATCGTTGGAATGGTATTAGGATTTTGCCTTGGGATTATTTGGGATAGGTGGTGGTGGAGTTATTGGAATGTAATTTGATTGGACAAGAATTTCACCTTGTTTGAAAATTTACGTACGTACATACCGCACGCTCGCACGCACTAGAGTTGCAGGCAAAACTAAATTACTGCTGATACTGGATATGTGAAGATACTGTCGATATGCTTAATTTTGGTTTATAATTACGCCAATTACGGCAAAAAATGCAGCATGTGCCGTAATTCGATAATTTTCAAAAGTAATTCTACCACCATCTATAGGTTGGGATGATATTTATTCTACGTATAAAAAACATTACCATTCCCCTAACATTTTTTAATAATAAATTAGCGGATATATAATTGCTAGATTATTAATAAAATAACGGAAGTTCCAATTAAATTTGCCAGCGTTTAGTTTCATAAATTTGGATTTTAAATTCATGTTATTAATCATACCGATATTGATATGAAATGGTTAGAGCTGAATTATTATATTGACTTTCAAATTAATTTCCAGTAGCTTCACTGCGGGCAAATTTATAGCTATAAACAAGATTCTGGAAAATTATTATAAATGCAATATTATTGGTGAAAAAAATTAGTCACAAATTATCATTGTTAATATTCGTGTAAAGTAGCATTTCCTTTCCTGACCTCACTGGTCATTATTGTTATTTAATAGCAATAGTGCGTTACATTCATTTTTTTCATTTTGTTTTCTGCATATAATATAGTTATTTTTCTAATAAATTTAGATAATTCATTCGTTTTTTTTTCTCTAATTTTCGTTGATCGAAAATTTTTTCATTTCAAACGATTCAGACTTAGAATCATATCAAAATGAATATAGTTAATTTATTTTTCATTGTCGTTATTTATATTTTAGTGACTAAATACGGATATGCTTATGATTTATTTACAACCATAAGAAACGAAGCATGCGTTTATATCTTTATATTTATTATTTCTCACCTATATTGTTCTATCATAGCTCACCTTAAGTCAAAATTTTTTCCTACATTCAAGCCATCAGATAAGACAATATCAGCACTATCTTTCGTTCCCATTATTTTATTAAGCCTATTTGTTTCCATCTTCTTAAATAATACCGATATTTATAGTCGAGTTGATTACTTTTTTCTTGGATGCAGAATGTAAGTATTATTCATATTTTAAATTTTGTATTGAATTATACAACTTATTAATTTACATGCATGTTAAAAATTATCAGCACGTGAGTATGAATAGGGTTGGTAAAAACATTTTCACCGAATAGTTAAATCTGGGTTTGGTCAAATCCTGAACCTTAATTATCGCGTCGTGTCGGTACTAATAAGCAATGTTTAAACCGACATCATTCGACGTGATAATTAAGGTTCAATATTTTGGCTCAACCAATTAAATCTGAATTTAACTATATACAGATTAGTGTCCTCTATTGAGCCAGTTCAAATAGGCTTATTCTACACTCCATTGGTTTATTTGACTTGTAAGAGCCAATGGGAATGTAGACTAAGCCTATTTGAGCCGGCTCATTGATACGGATCATATGGACTGAATGCTGCAAAAACGAGTGGAATCAACAAAAAAAAGATCAATTTTTGTTATAATCTTGTAATAAATAATCAGAAGATACAAAATTTGAATAGCTATACTACAAAATTTTATTAATACAACACTTTTGCGTCTTAGGTCAAAATGAAATTTATCTTGTTCTAAATTGATTTATGTAGAAAACTTTGTCAATCCCCCCTTTTGCAGCACTTTGTCAATATAATCATCACCTGTTTTTAATTACGTAATATAACCCAATTTTCATCCCTAAATATGACATATATATATACACTGTACAGCATTACTAATATATAAATTTATTTTTTATTATTACTTACATACTGTCAAATTACTAGTTAGTAAGTTTAAATGAATATTATCGTAATTTTCTGCGTGAAAGACCGCGTCATTTAGCGTTTTAAAACTGGATTAAAATTTGTTTATGGTACAACATCCAAACCAGTATTTACGCTGTATAACGTTTGGGCTTCATACGAAAATTACAGAATTATATGTGATTTCTCTAATCAATTGTCTGTTAAATACGTACTAGTTCGTGAGTACAAAAGCTCATTTATATCCTTCTATCGAATCAATGTCTGACAAAATTTTGATATGAATTATCAGGAAGTACGCATAAAAACTTGTCTTTAGAATCAACTTAGATATAACTTTTACTAATTGTTTATTTAAATTACCAGAGTGTAAGTAAAAAATTTTATCTAAAAGATTGTTGTGGCTGAAGCTGGATATATTAAATTATTTAATATTTGAAATTTTTTAAAGTTTTGGGTGCATTTTTTTAGCTTTTTTGATAGTTAGGATTTAGGGTTAGCTTTTATAATAAAAGAGTATAAGTGGATTTTGGTAGTATTTATATTTTTAAATCGAGGTCCCTAATTTCCAGCTTCAGTCACTACAACGATTTTAAAATCACATTTCACTTTGATTCATGATTTTCCTAATAATTGTACAATTACTAGAGCGTAAGTGTATATAGATTGACATTGTTTTTTCGTTTGACATTTCAATGGATTTATCCTGTTAATATAACAATTTAAATTTTTAGAGAGTAAGTACAGTATAATTTGCAAATAATTACCATTATTATATGATATAAATTTTCTTCTCTAATAAAATAATAAATATATTAGGGTGTAAGTATCTATTCATTTTCTTAAATTCAAATTTGATGATTATTGCTACTAATACTTCAATATACGCATAAAATTAAAAGCTTGTGAGTAAATCTTGATTTCAAATCGTTGTTTATGATTTGTATGTTATCATTACTGCATTATGCGTTAAAATTTCAGTGAGTAAGTATACCTAGAATTTATTGTAAAACATCAAATAGTAACTTCTAATTATTTATTATCATATTACTATTTTTAAGGCGGTGGGTATTGAATTGATATGGGATATATGGCTGTATCTAATTGATTTTTTAATTATATTAACAATACTTATATCAATACACAATTACTAGAGAGTGAGTATTTTGGTTCGTTTTTTTAAAAAAAATTCAAATACTTAACATTTATTATTAATTATGCGCGTATCAAATGATTAGAGAGTAAGCATAACGCTTATTTATATTTGATACTGCAATACCTTATAAAGTTTATGATGGCTTATTCTTATTCAATTGAATTTGTATTATTCACAAGCGAGTAAGTATAGAGTAGTGATTGGAACCATATAAATTGTTTCTAAGCGTTTAACCATTTAAGTGTTTAATTCAGTCAGTATTAAAATAATTCTGGCCCAGAACTATTGACCGATTTTTTAAACGGTTAAACGGTTCCAATCCTTAGTATAGAGCTCTTTTAAATCGATAATAGCATATAACCATTAACTAATAATATGATTATTAAATTGTAAACTATTAGGCGGTAAGTAAAAGTTTAATTTTGTAACGAAACGGGGCATTTTACAACAACTATTCGGTTCCGGTTTAACTTCTCGAGATGCATTTTTCTGAAATACCATTTCACCGGAACCGTAATACCGAAAATCCATTTTACTAGAAAGACTATAATAGGTCTACGTCATTTCACCAAAAATCAATTAACCGATAAGTTTACTTCATTGGCAATTATTCACTGACAGATCATTTCATCGACAAATTTTTTTAAAAATTGCACTAACCTTAATTTTAATTCTATACCTGACCCTAACGACGATGACCAGAATTACTTTGTCGATGAAATGACTGTCGGTTAAATAAACTGTCAGTGAAATAAATTTGTCAGTTAATTGATATTCGGTGAAATGTCACTGACCTATTTCTGTTCTGTTAGTAAAAAAGATTGTTGGTATTACGACTTCGGAGAAGTGGTATGTCAGAAAAATGAGCTTCGGGAAAGTGAGCAACAACCCAACTATTCCAGCATCTCCAGGATTGACCGTAAAAAAATCCCGATCTAATGTAATGTGGCATGATCCTGATGTTTAATTTGATGACTGTCACGTTACGATGGGATTTTGTGATGCTGAATAAATGTAAATAATTATGTGTTAGCAATTAAAGGTAGATGTTTGCGATATATGCGAACTTATGACATCACTTAGCTACATATATATAACGTAAATAAGTCTGCATCTATAATTTTCGCGATTAACAACATCGTGAAGAAGTTTGCCATCTCCTACTTGACGACATATGATTGGTTGGTGAGGTTAGGATAGCAGTAGAACGTGAATTTACACTGTTCATAACGATAAGCACTGTCAGTAGATTGACATTTTAAAAAAGGTTAATACCTTAACTTTTATATCTTGAGTTTAAAGCTATTTTAATGATTCAAGAGTTAAAGAAAGATTAAACTCAAGCTTTCTTTTGGTTATTAAATTATTAAAATGTCTTACAATTCGTCTATATATGAGCTGTTAAAGTTAAGGTATTAATTTGTTTTTAAAAAAATGTCAATCTACCTGTTTTCTATTGACGGCAGTCCATTTAATCACGTAAATCCCGGAAATATAAGTTACGCATTATCTATAGTCACTTTTTAAAAAGCTGTTTTAATGATTTATATATATTAAATTAAAAGGGCGTAAGTATAAAGCCATTTATAGTATTTATTAAATTAGTCATTAACGATTATTATTTAATTAATTATATATGTGTCATCTATCAGCTTGTAAGTATTAAATTCAATTACACTACAATGCCAAACATCTCTAATTGACCATATTGGAACCATGAGTATCGGAAAATCAAAACCAATAACTGACTATTGTAAATTTCTAAGTTCAGTTCCAGGCTTTACTTTGACATTACTCATATACTAAACTGGGAGTAGCATTAATTTTGCACATAAATTAAATTTTGATTAACTCAATAAAAATTCTTAAAATGAATAACTGTAATTGAAAGTTTGAAAGTTTTTAATTGGATTTTATTTAATTATATTTTATAATGAGCGTGTATCTATTTAGAGAGGTTTGGCAATACCTATTATTATTTCTTGTTTAATAAGATATTTATTATATTGATAGGACGTAAGAATATTTTTAATTTACAAATTGGAGTTTGTAGATTATTTCTTAAGTACCTTTAATGATTTCATGCATATTAATATATCAGTTCGTATGTATTAAGTTCAATTACAACTTTACGATTCATTCTTATGCAATATTGTTCTAATCAATTTCATGCATGTTAAATTATAAGCTTGTGAGTATAAGCAATGAATGATTATTTTTAGAATAAGAATGCATAAATATTAATTGAATTGTGGTAAATCATTAGAGGGTTTGTATAAAGTTTTTTTAAACAATTTATATTTTATATTTCACACTCAACATTTTCTAATAAATTGCATGTTAATTCATAGAGTGTAAGTTATAAAACTTAGGCCACACAAATTTAATATCTTTGGTTTTTATAATATGAAACTTTTAAATAGACCCGGCCGGCCAGCTTTTTTTTTTAATTCCATATATAAAAATATTATAAAAAATTTTTTTAAAAACCAACCGGTTATTAAAAAAATATAAAAAATTTTCTCTACAACTTTACAAAATTTGACCCGGCCAGGTTATGAAAACCAATAAATTAATTTTGCATGGCTTTAACTATAAACTGGTGATTCTATAAAAATTTTATTCTTGTTAAATTATAACATGATAAATTAGGCGGTAAGTATTTATAAAATCTCTTTTTCCTATATTTTATTATTAAATGTGATTTTAACTTATTGTAAACTTTAGAGAGTGAGTATTAAATTTAGTTTTACAGCGAATTAAATAATTGCTAGTTATATCGAGAGTTTCTCTAACAACCCCTTTTTTTATATTTCTAATTGATTATATTAGAGATTCAATGCGACAGTATGTATTTTATTGTCTTCAGTTAAAATTTGCTAAGAATTAAATATTTTTCTAATAAATCAAATGTGTTGAATTAATAGAAAGTGAGTATTTTTTTTTTAAAAAAAAAATAACCAGTCTATACGACAAATGTTCTTTAATAATTATTGATATGATATTAACTAGCTTGTAAGTATAGTATTCTTTTGTAAAATCGATATTTCATATTTATATATATTTACTTAAATTTTCGTAATAAATTAGGAGGTGGGTATAGAATAATATTTATGCAATTATAATTATCGTTATCCTTTACAACTATAATGTATGCCTGTAATTTTGTCATCTCTGACTTTACAGACAATTTGATGTAAGGGATAATGAGTGTTAACCTTATTACAAGATTTCTTGTACGAAAAAAAAGGTGACAATAAATGTCAGCCGAAATTTTGATTAAATAATATTTTTTTGCTAACTGATCGTAATTGAATAAATTGCTAGAATGTGAGTTTATAAACCGATTATAACTTTTATAAAAAATCTTTACCTATTGACTAAACTTCTGATTTATCATGAACGTGATAATTGAAGGGAGTGAGTATCAAGTTCATTTATAAAAATCAACATTTAAATTAAATGTTAACTTTACCTATGTTAAAATTAGACGGTAAATATGTGTCATTTACTATTAAGATATATTTGCAATCTAAAAGTTACTTCTAATTAATTGCACATCGTACATTGAATTAATAGGCTGTGAGTATAAAATTTAGACCAATTTAAATCGTTTATTTCACACATTCGTAATATATATTCTAATTAATTGTATGCTAATTAACAGTGAGTAAGTATGGAATTAATAAATTTACCTTTTAAAGATTTTATCATTAAAATTGAATTCAATTTACGTGTGCTAATTAGTCAGTAAGTATAAAGTACAATTTTGTTGTATTATTCACTATGTGGGCTGAGACTTGGCATTAAAAATTTCGCTAATCACTGCATTTTAATTACTAGAGTGTGAGTATAAAACAATATAATTTTATCAAGGCAGAGTTTGTACTGAAATGTCCTTTTTAATAATTAAAGAGAGTGTGTATAAAGTCTTTTACGCTTGTTTTTTTTTGGTTTCGGTACCATTAATTCATACAAACTTATAAAATATCGTTTCCTTAAGGGAGTACGTATAAAATTTAGATAATTTATTTATAAAAATTTTAAGATTTTAAAAAAATAACCAAATTTCACATTAAAAGAGAGTAAGTACAAGATTCCATGAATTTAATTTATAACAAAGCTATTTTCTCTAATAAATTATACATATGTCAAAATTAGACGGCGAGTATAAAACATATTGCTTAAGTTTTAAATTACTGGTAAATGAAATTTTTTTTTTTTTGTACTTGTCTTGTATAAATTACAAAAACACATAATAATCCTATATTTATAAATTAGTCTAATGAATAAGCAATTGAATATTTTTTTGAATTAACAGAAGGTACGTAGTCATAATGCATATTTATAAAAGCAGTCTTTATAAGGCTTAACTGTGAAGTACTATTTTAATTTACATTAAAAATATAAACATGGAAAACTAGGATGTAAGGACATATTCTTTTATGAATCAAAATTCACCAAGAATTCTTGTTAAATTAAAATTATGTAATTATATAATATACACATTGACAGGAAGTAAGTATCAAATTTAAATCGTTTATAAAATAATAATGTTAATCAAATATTATTTTTCTAATTAAATGTATATTTCAACTTATTTAGTGAGTGAGTGCAAATCTCAATTGCATATTGATATGAAAATTCTAATTATATTAAACGTGATAAATTAACAGAGAGTGAGTATAAAATTCAATCTAACGCACTGATAGTTCAGAAAGTTAGCACTAAATATTGCTCTTCTAATTAATCAAATGTGCAAGTTTAGGCGGTAAGTATAAAAGTTAATCAAAAGTCTTCGTTATAATTGCATATTTAATTACTAATTTATTATTAGTGCGTAAGTATAAAAAATTCGCCAATTCTGAATATTATAATTCCATAAAATATATTCATTTAATTGCATATTGGTGTTTAAAAGGAAGTGAGTATAGTGCCTGTGCCCAGTAAAGATTTAATATTGAATGTTCTCTAACCAACATACTTATATTCTATTACAAGATTGTAAGTATGAAGCTTAGATATGTATTTATACAAAAGTATCCATATAATATAATAATCTATTGGCTAAATTAAAGGGCGTAAGTATAAGGTTCAGTTAAATGTAATAGATTTACCGTCAATACAATGTTTATTAATTGCATATCTGAAATTATAGATTGTAAGTATAACTCTATAACATTAAAAAATATTAAATATTACTGATTTCTTAATGTGTATCAATTATTAGAATGTGAGTAAAATAGACAATACATTCAGTATAATAAGCAATTTATTATATGAATTACTTCTTTAATCAATTATACATGTGCCAAAAAGGAAGTGAGTATAAAGCTTATTTATAAGCCAGTAATTTCGTAATAAACACTGACTAATTAATATCGATATGTATCAATTAATAGTGAGTGAGTACAAATTTAATATCATGAGAAAACTTTTTCTTATAGTTAGCTAATGACTTCTCCATAAATATTAAAGGGAGTGAGTATAAGTAATGTTCGTTCATAAAATTAGTCTTTCATAATAAATATTTCAATCAATTAATTTTGTTCATTAAATTAGGCGGTGAGCATAAAATTCATGCATGAAATCGAGTACTCTATTAAAGTTTCGATTCTTAATAAATTACATATGTTATATGTTATACTATTACATCAGTGCGTGAGTATAAAAATCTATTGGTATATCGATCTTTAAAGTTAGCTATTAACTATTTGAATTAATTGACAGGCGGTAGGTATAATACCTGTCTTTGAATTTTTTTTTTAATTACTAATACCAACATACATATTAATTAGACGGTGAGTATAATGGTATAAATGACAACTATATTCGTGAAATTCACTTCTCGAACAAATTTCATGCGCATCAAATTAGGCGGTAAGTATAAAACTTAATCATAATTACTTTCCCGTCGTCGTTAATTGCATTCTGTCAAATCATTAATCTGTTATATTACCAGTGCGTGAGTATAAAATTTAATTGTTCATCTATCAAATAAGGATTTATCATTAAATGTCACAATTTTGTTGCACCAAATTACCAGTGCGTGAGTATAATGCTTAATTATGTCATTTTAAAACAACTTTTTATAAAAATTCATACCTTTAACCAGTTACATTCATATTAAATTAGTCGGTAAGTATAAGTCGTTTATGTTAAATTAATTAGCGTACTATACGATTTTCCATCAAACCTTAACTCTTTAATGCATGTATATCAAATTACAGTTAGTAAGTATAAATTCATTTATACTCATGTAAAAACTTGTATTTTATATGAAATATTCCTAATCAATTGCATGTCTAAATTATAAGTGAGTGAGTATAAAACTCCGATATGTTTTTATAAATTTAATAGTATTTATCTAAATACATACATTTGTTAAATGACAAGCGTGTAAGTATGAAGCACATAAATTAATTATAATGACAGATTTTATCTTGGTTAATATATTTAAATTATATGCCAAAAGGGAGTGAGTATAAGTTCCGTTTACATTTGTTTAAATAAGAATTCTATGTTTTCAACTAATGTTAATATGAATCTTATTAGTCAGTGAGTATAAAGTCTATTTAAAATTCAGCAAGAAATAAGGGATTTTCTATTAAAATCAATCCATCGACAGGGTGTAAGTGCATATTTATAAAATCTCAAGAATTGCATATTTCTCAGAAACAAGATATTTGAAATTATCCTTCATAGCGTAACAATGTAGCTATCACTGAATTTACAGCTGTTTTTGGCAAAGGTGTGAAAACGGCTTCCACATGTCTATGCGTATAGAAGATCCAACGAATGCGAGTCTTAAAATTATGGAAATAAAGAAAATATCACAAATTTCTCATTAATTTAATAATATACACCCACACCTTTTTGAAAACAGCTGTAATTAAACTCAGTTGTGGTTGTATTATTCATTGTAACAAGGAAATTCAAATAATCTCAAGATTTTTTGATGTTCTGAAAATATGCCAAAAATACGGGATTAAACTACTTACTAAATTACATACGCATGTGTATGCATATGTGCTATAGACAGTGAGTATCAAGATTATTAGTTAATCTTTTAAGGTCTATTATTTTGAGTTAATTCATCATCTATGCATTAAATCACCAGATAGTAAGTATTAAGTCGATAAGAATATTTTGAAGCTTGTCATTGTAAGAATTCAAATTTAAACCTAAAATGATTAATGTTAAATTATAAGTGAGTGAGTATAAAAACCAAGTATAAAAATCAAGATCAATTATATTATCATCTATAATATCAATAAATTCAAACCAATGATACTGCATACAAGGACAATGGAGTAAGCATAATTTTCATCTAAAATATGAATTTGCATTTAATATATTTTTTAAACGATTGTAACCATGATAACATTGCATTTTTAGTACGTAAGTATGATTTTAAATTATAAATCTGCTCTCATAAAATTTACTAATTAAATCACACTATTCTATATTAAAATGGCAGCTTGTAAGTATTAGTATGAGTATTGTTATATTCATTCACAAATGTATTAATAATTACATACATGTTAAATTAATAGAAAGTAAGTATAATTAAAGCTCATAATGAATCAGAATGATTGCTAACCGGTGCACGGGTTAATTATCAGCAAGTGGGTATAAGATTCAATTAAATATTAGTAATTAATATCGTTATTACTTAACCTAATCAATCGCATTAATATGTACTAAAATACTGTAAAAGCGAGTAAGTACAAAGTTTAGTAATATTGATGATTATAATTAAAATGAATTCCTTTCCTAATTAACTATAAAATATTGACTTGTCAGCTTGTAAGTATAAATTTTCTGTAATAATTATTAAATATAAATATTCTAAAATTTATGACATTACTCTTAAATATGGACAGTACGTGAGTATTATATTCACCATCAACTCATTATTATTTAATATTATATTAAGCAATAATATTTTAACCAATTATATAATTAAATTGTTAGAACGTAAGCATTTTACTCTTTCATGAAATTGACATTTATAAAATTTACCATTAATATTATTTTCTGATAAATTCTTGTAATAAAGAATGTAAGTGTAAATTTTTGGTATATTTAATCTATTTACGAAATTTATTTCATTATTTCTTTCTTTCTCCATTTAAATGCATGTTAATAAAAAAAAGGGAGTAAGCATAGAGTTCTTTATTATGTAAAGCATTCTTATTGATATGTTAATTTCTTCAACTAATTACACATAATATTATCAGCGAGTAAGTATCTCAATGTTAATCCATACAACTCATAAGTTTCCATATTGTTCATACATTAACTATATATGCATAATTCAAAGGGCGTAAGTTTAAGGTTTTATTTATCGTTAATAATTAAATGCTTCCAATTAAATATTGTTTTATTATTTACTAATTAGGCGGTGAGAATAAAATATTTATAATCTGTTATTATATTTGTTACAAAAGATTACATCTCTGGATTCATACTTTTTAAATTTTCAGAGCGTAAGATAAAGTTTTGCTATCACCAAATTATATTTCATAAAAATTCAGATTGTTTGCTAATTAATTACATACATTAAATCAACAGTAGGTAAGGTTTAATTAGGATTAACAGATCAAATCGATATCACTTTTCTAACGAATTATATGTTAACTTGACAGGAAGTAAATACAATTTTGTTCTATTTATTTTTAAAGCCAATATTCACAAGAACATATTATTAAATATTTACTTTCTTGATAACTAGAGAGTGAGTATAAAGTCCGAGTATATGCATATTCGTTTATAAGTTTAACAACTTAAATGCTTGTAAAACTAGGCAGTGAGTATTATATATTAATATAAGGCGAAATAGGTATCACGGCGGGTGGATATTGTAGTGAATTATTATATGAAGCAATATGAGATTTAATAATCACGCCGTAATACCCTCTTGCCTTATAATCTTTATTAAACAAATCATAAGGACATGAAAATAACTTTATAATTTTGAAAGCGTTTGTGATTATGGAAAATGTTTGAATTGTAATGAATACAATAACTCCCCATTATGGTGCCAAATGTGTGATCCTAATATAGCATCCTGTGGATGGACAAGTGGAGACGATAAATTTGATTATTGGATTAAACATTTTCAGCTTCAAACAACAAAGTATGAAGAATTAATTGAATGGATTCCGTTTAATAGGCTGACTGATTTAAAAGAGATTGGGGAAGGTGGATTTGGTTCTGTATATTCAGCAACTTGGCTTGATGGTGTACGGAAAATTGTTGGTTATCATGGGAAATATTTTGGGACGCGTGGTCAACCGTGCACTGTTGCACTCAAAAGTTGTAAAGCAGGTTCTCAAGATTTATTAAAAGAAGTAAGTTTTAAACTATTATTATATATTGCACACAAACTATTTAATTAATATATTTATGTCAATGTCATAAGTTTAAAAACCACATGAAATGTCGCATAAAAGGTATTGGACTTAAGTTGTACGGATTAACTCAAAATGCAGAAAATGAGTATTTAATGGTATTTCAATACGCAAACAAAGGAGATCTTAGTCAATATTTGCAGTCAAATTTTAAAGAACTTACATGGAAAAATAAAATACGACAACTTGCATATATATCATATGATTTAGCTCAAATCCATGAAGCAGGATATATTCATGGTGACTTTCATACTGGTAATATTTTGCAGCATCAATATACAGAGGAAAAAGAGGTTGTATCTTTTATTACAGATCTAGGTTTATCCAGAACAATGAGTGAACATATTTCAGAAGTGCGTGGAGTTGTACCTTACTTAGCTCCGGAGGTTTTATCAGACAAACAATATACAGAAGCTTCAGATATTTATAGCTTTGGTATAATTATGACCGAAATGTCAACAGGAAGGAGGCCTTTTGATAGATACGAAAGTGATAATTTGGCTATTGATATTTGCAACGGATTACGACCAAATTTTGCCACAGGAACTCCCAAATGTTATGTTCAATTAGCTGAAAGGTGTATGGATAAAGATCCGAAAATACGTCCCACTGCAAAAGATCTTTGCTCAAACCTTTTACAAATGGAGAAGATTATTGAAACATTACCAACTATTACACAAGATTGCCCAGATTCTGATTATGTCACTGAACTCCAAAGTTCTCAAGACTCTTATTATTCTTTAGGTACTTATCAGCGTATTGATAATAAACTTAATATTTTATGTATTTACCTATTTTATTATTATACAGGTTATTATGATTCTAAAATTGACTCGCTCCGGTTCTAAAATATATTTGTGATATTAAATATAGTATTAAAAGTAGAAGATTTTCATTCATTTAACACTTAAAATTCTACTGATTTATTAGTTTCTGCTATCATTCTTACCAAAATTAATCTTTATACAGTATTAAAGTTGTTTTTTTCAATTCATGGAATTGTTTTTTTTAACCAAAAATGTAATGCTGCATATTAAATAATATATATGTTGTTCTACTAGGTTTATAATTCATGAAATAAATTACAAGTTTTATTTATAAATTTACAAAATTTTTAAAAATAATTTTTTTGTTAAACAATAAAATTAACATATGCTGTAAAGCAGCATATAAACCAATCATTTGCTTTGTTAAGACAAATTATTATATTTGACAATTTGTTCAATATGTATATTATTTGGCAATTTATAATCATGATTGATAAAGAGTTATTGGTTGAGTTTTAATTTGAATAAACATGATTACATCATAATATGTAAAAAAATAACAAGATGGATGGCAATTTATAATTATAAGAGTTTGCTAAATAAGTACAAAATATGAAAAAATAAAGCTAAAGTTTGTAATAATTTAATATATAAATATTTTTTTTAATATTAATAGTAAGGTCACATCTCTATCTTTATTGAGTATTTAATTAAAATTTTATATAGAGTGCAATTCTGCTTTTAAAATATTATAGAAAAAATAAAAGCTCAAACTAATTTATTTGCAATCTAAATCAATAGAAGTAATCAAGATTTATTTATATTTTGGTGTTAATAATTATATATAAAAGATTAGTTTGATATTTGATCTATTAGACATATCAAGAGTTTATTTTTGAACTAATAGAGTTAAATAAAAGAGAATTTAATAAAAGTAAGACAGCATTTAATAATGAATTATATTCAGGAAGTTGAGTTATAGGTCTTGAAATATAATAAGAAATCTAGATTTTATAATAGATTTATTAATTAAAATAAAACATAAACTTTATAATGAGTGTTGTAATTACTTTTTTAAATGACAAACTTGCAATAGTATCAATAAGTTTATTTGGTATTAGACCTGTTAGAGTTAAGAAGATTGAGGGTACATCTAATATACTGTGAATAGTTATACTATTCAACAACTTAAGTTGATTATGTAAATTAGTTATAGTATTTGATGTAGTGTTAAGTGTTTTAATATTAAAAATATATTGTAATAAAATATCTATAAGACTATATAGTAATTAATTAGATAAACAGATTATTTAGTGAAGAAAAGAACTGATTTGGTAACATTGATAATAAATAGATGAATATTATTATAAAAAGATGGAGGTGTAATAAGAAAAAGAGTTTTTAGTAACCAGAATAGATTTTAAAAAATTGACTTGAATATTAATCATAGCATAAAAGGATTCAGCTATAAATAATATTTGAGAGAGTTCAGTTTGTGAGAAAGTAACCTAAAAGAAATTTGATAAAATTTAGATAGTTTAAAACAGAAGTATAATGTAATTAGTTTATTTAGGAATATAATAAGTATAATTATATATAAGTTAAAAAAGATTAAAAAAATATTAATAAAGATAATTTTATTAAAATATAAAAGTTTATTGTATCAAAAAATTAAATATAAATAAATATATTGTTTTTAGAACAAAAAATTGTGAAGAAAAAATTTAATTAGAAGGTTAAAAACTGTTAATTTAGTAAAATATTGAGAAAAGTTAAATTGTTTGTTGAAAAAAAGTTGGCTTAGAAATCTACAAAGAGTTAGATGATTGACATCTTTCTATTATTATTTTTTACTATAAGATTTTTTATATATAAAGAATAAATTTATTTTAACAAGCAAATACTTTTATAAAAATTAATAATAAAAATATTATATAATATCAAATTTATTTGTAATACTAGTAGTAGCAACAATAATGCTCTTGGATAGTTTTTATTTTTAATCTCAATTTTTTACTGTTTGGTAAGAAATTATACAGACAAAGACTCTTACTTAATATTTGTTTTATTTTAAAATTATGTTTGTACTTATTTTGTAAAATAATATCTTACAACATATTTTAAAAACTAAATATCTTTTATTTTTTTAGTAACTATTTCTTGATTTATAAACTTAAAAACTAATTTTTTAATTATTTTCTATATAATAATAAAATTACTAATGAACTTTCTATATTTATAATATTAATTTAAAAATTAAAAATTAGAACTATAATAAAAATATTATTATAAAATTAAAAAATTGTTATTAAAAAAAACTTAGTACAAAAATTAATATTAAACTCATTAATGAACTTTTTAAAAGTTCTTTAAAATTAATTCTATCTTTATTACATAACTTAAAATTAATATTAAACTTAATAATAAACTTAATAAAAAAGGTAATACTAAATTCAGTAAAATTAAGATTGAACTTAATAAAAAACTTACTAAAGAAATTACTAAAATTAATCTATATAATGCTAACTAATTTTTAGAATACAAAAAATTTTATTAATAATCAATAATAATGTCAATTATGGGATGGGCAGATAGTAAAGAAATTAGTAATAGTTTAAATAATAATGCGTAGTAGTAAGGGAGAAACTGTCATTGCATAAGTTAAGGCTCAGCAGGAATTTATGCTTTATTTCTTCCTTGAAACAACCTGCTACTCTATTGTTTTTTACTTTCATTATTACTTAGCCAGTCAACATTTTCATATATATTATTTCTTTGTTCCAAATTATGAGCAAAGTTTGATTTCTCCAGAAATAATGAGATAAAGGTAACACAAAAATGCTAATAAACTCCATGATCTAGTACAAAATAAACTATATACACGACAAATGAACTACGTTCTTTAAATTTCATTTATTGTAAATTCAAAAGCACTATTACTAATTCACAAAACGTGTAAAGTTGTAAAATGAAGTTTTTCTAAAATTATTGTGCTAAAATTTGCTATCTTGAAATTTATTATGGACGATATTTCGTTGGAGTATTACTATGTTCATATTTAGTTTTTTTTTCATTTCTTTTTTTAAGCGCGCCAGGTATCCCACAAAAGAACAGGCTTGCTGGCATCCTTCTTCATCAACAACATTTCCCAAAGATTTTTTTCTGCATTCAGTTGGAGCTCCTTCTGGCGTTTCACAGAGACGACTTCTTCCTCGGAAGTCTCTGAATCAATGAAATCCGCAGACACATCTCCCTCTAGGCCGATGCAAAATCTGTTCGGAGTGAACACGCCTGACGGATCATAACTTTCCTTGATCTTGCAAAGTCGTTCGTACTTTATACCATAATGTCTTCAGTTAGTTTCAGATACACAACTTAACACCTAGTGGCAGCATCGCCTTACGTATATAATGCTCCCCACACTAATGTTGTTAGTCGAAATTGTTTTGAGCTTGTAGAAATATTTCGACATTTGATTAACAGGAGGAACCGTCGATGTTACACTAATGATTTTTCACCCGGTGTGCAGCATATAAAAAAATCATTCTACAATACCAGATCATTCCGATAGTACATGTTATGATTATAATCCCACACCATTTTATTATAATAAAAATGGTGTGGGATTATAATCATAACATGTAC
>CAJVQA010003956.1:0-18415 GCA_910591915.1 Cetraspora pellucida | reverse complement strand
TAACAATATGTTCGAATAAACAGACCTGAGGCATGACCTCACCTTAACTCCAAAAAAAAAAAAAAAAAAAAAAAAAAACTTAATTAATTAATAAAAAATTTTTATAGGATGTAGTGATTTAGTGAAGTGGATAGGTTGTCAACCCTCAAGTGGCAGGTCTAAGGTTCAATTCCTACAGATAACAAATTTTGGAAATTATACTTGTGTTATGATAACTGTCTTTTGCTGATCAGTTGGGTTTTGGACATCTGTAATCTTAGATACACTAAGTCAGGTCCTACCTAACATTAGAAGCTCAGAGCATCTATATAAAGTGTAACATTATACATACATAGAAAAATGTAAAAAACTAGTGTCAGATAAGGCTTTAGTGCAAACCCATGATAAGACCACTAGGCATAGAAGGCTAAGAAACCAAAAAGATAGAAACCTACTTGGAAATCCTGAGTAAAGAGATAGCACAAACTTTCGATGATACCATTGAACCAATAGAAGCTCATGAAACACCTTCATAGAAACTGTCAGATAAACTGAATGACAAGATGTATAGAGAAGCATATGACCAACCAGGCTACTAGAAAAAGGATACATAAGTATATCATACTGAGCCATCTGAATTGGAGTCTAGAAAAGTCTGTTGTTGGTTCTGAATTGTGGCTAATAGAAAATAATGAAGAAGAAGTCAGAAAGATAAGTATCAGGGTTTGGGTGAACTTTACAAGAGTAATAGTAGTTTAAAGAGTAACCTTAACTGCAAGTGTTGGTCTTGGCTATAGTGTCAAACCAGGTTAGCAGTAAAAGGAAATATGGCTCACTTTGGTAGATTTACCTTAAGGATAAAAATAGTCTAAGGATTATAGTTCTATAGTTAAAAGCAAATAGATCTAGATCTGTGATTAAGTAAAATTAATACCAGGGTCAGATTAGAGAGTTTAAATAGAACATCTAAGCAGAGATGTTAGGTACAGCAACTGGTGAGAAACCTTTAAGTGGACTTCTTAAATAGGTAATATAGAAAAGTTACACATGTAGCCAGTTGTACACTCGTCTAATAGTTTATTATAGATATATTTATATAAAACATGTACCTAATATAAGTATTAATAAAAAGCTACAACCAAAAAAGTCACCTTAATACTGAAAAAAAAAAAAATTTTTATAATATTATAAATAAAATTATTTATCTATTATAGTAAAATTTTGAAATATTGTATTATTTTTAAAAATTACTTGTATATATAATAAAGTTTACTTAGATAAGTTAAAATTTATTTAGATAATACAAAAATACAGAATTTGATTAGTTAATTTACATAAATTTATAAAGTTAATTTTATTATATAATTTTATATCCTAGTCTTTAAAATTTTATATTTTAATGAGTTTTTAACTAATTTTAATAATTTTACTATCATTATAATAAAAAAAACCTACTCTACAACTTTTATATAATTATTAAAATTAGTTTACTTAATATAAATTTTTATAAAAGGAAGTGTGGCGACCTAGTAAAGTGGACAGGTTGTCAACCCCCCAAGTGGTAGGTTGGGTGTTCAAATCCCATCAATGGCGAAAATTTGGATAATCACTTATGTAATATTCGTATTATGTCAACTGTTACTAATGATTGGGTTAGGATACCTGTAATGGCAGTCACACCAGCATGACTGACAGGTCATAGGGCATCTGTGTAAGTATGGCATTATACAGAAGAATGCAAACTGACAAATTGGATGGTGCAAACACTAGATAAGTCCTTGTGGTTGTGTAAATCCATTGAAATTGGGTAACAAGAAGTCCATTTGGGAAGACCCGAGTAGAGAGATAGCTGAATCTTCGATGGCTCTACTGTAAAGGCTAGCCCAGAAAAACGGATACCAAGATCGTAGTAACTGGTCATAGTAGCCAGACAAACAAGAACATCTGGGTTGGGGTCCCAGAGGTACCACCAACCAGGCTGCTAGAACAAACCAGAGGAAAAGGATATCGGGCCAACCCGATATACCAATGAACTGGTCATAGTCCTACACAGACTATCTGGATTGGAAGTTTGGTAAAAAGGCTGAACAAAAGGCAGGAGTATACTAAAGTACTAGGGTTATGCTATGAAGTAGATGTTGGGGTCTAAGTGAACTCTACAAGGGCATAGTGGTTTAATGGTTAGCCCTGACCACAAGTGTTAGTTCTACTATAGCAATACCTAGATCAGCTGTAAAAATGAGTACAGAAGGCTCTGGGGGGTTTACCTCGAGGATAAATTAGTCCTAAGGTTGAGGACAATGATCTGATACATCAGAGATGACCAGTGATGTTAATACAGATTACAGGTTCAAAGAGTTTAAAGTGGAACACCCAAGCAGGGGTGTTAGATATGGCAATTGGTGGGGAACCTTCGGGCGAACTCCTTAAATAGGTAATATAGAAAAGTTACATGTGTAGCCAATTGTACGTTCTTCTGTAGTAGTTCATTGAACCAAAATACTAATAAGTGATTAATAAAAATCAAAAGACCAAAGAGGTCACCTTAATACCAAAAAAAAAAAATTAAATAAATTTTTATAAAATTAAATTTAAAAAAATTTATCATTGGGTTTATATATAATTTTAAAGTACTACTCTTACTCTTAAAGACTTAATGATCATAGCATATTTTTAGCACTATTAGTTAGAGTTATTGGTAGACAGAAGTAAGTGAATAGATATAGAAACTAAAGTGTTTAAATAGAGAACCTACAAGCAGATTTCAGATATAGCAGCTAGTATAGAACCTTTAGACAAACTATTTAAATTAGACAATAACTAAAGTTATATAAGTAGCTAGTTGTTCACTCTTTTTATAATTACTCTCTGTAGTTGTAATCCAACTATTAATCAAATATATTATCAATAAAATCCTGGGTTACAAGTACTCACTTTAATATTTAAAAAAAAATTGTTTTTATAGTCTTGTTATATTATATTTGTTTTTAATGCTCTAATTTCTTCTTCTATATAGTTGTCTTCTATTGTTGCTTAAGTTACTATACTTATCACTTTTGTAACTAAGACTTTTTTATCTTTTTTTTTTGTTTTTTCTTTTCTTTCATACTTATATTCTGTCATGATTCTTTTTTATTTATCACTATATTTACTGCTTTAGTCTTTTGTTTTATTTTTTTTATTTATATTTCTATCTAATAATTTCTTTTTTTGATATCATTTGCTTCTTATACTTTATACTACTAGTAGGTGTTAACTTATGTGATTTATTTCTTCTATCTATTTGTTTATACTTGTTGGATCTTTTATGCCTACTTTAATTATCATTTTATATATTTTTCTTAGCATTATTGTTTTTATTAAATCTGTTTTCTATAGTGCTGCTACTGCTATATCTCTTACATTAAAATGATTATCTCTATTTACTAATTCTTGCTTTAATTTTTTGTTGTCTATAAGTTTTAGCTCTGCCTCTGCTCTTTTACTCACTAATTTTAAAGTTATTGATTCTTTTAACTTTGTTTATATTATTATTTGATTATATTTTGTATTACTTTTTTTAATTTGTTTACAATATTCACAATCTGTAATACTTATATATTTATTTTGTCTATATTTGCATATACTTATTTATTTGTCTCTTTATATATTTATATATTTCAAACAGATCTGTAATTTTAGGTTTACAATATTTTTTCAAAAATTTATTTTTCACTACTTATTTTTTTTTTTTTGTGTTATAAGTGGCAATCTTGCCTGTCTGTCTTTTATTAAGTAATATCTAGTTATTAATGAATACATAGTTTATCAATGAAAGTATAACTAGCCACATGTATAACTAGCCACATGTATAACTTTAATTATTGTCTAATTAAAAGTTCTGCCTGAGGGTTACCCACTAGCTACCATACCTGAGATCTACCTGTGAATCCCCTATTTAAACTTTCTGATTTTCAATTCTATACATTACAACCTTTCATTATTATATGAACATACCAGGTTAGGGCTATCTAATTACTATTTATATCAAGGCACCACCTCATTGGATGTTACTAAGTATTCATAGTTCTTCGAATTTACTCTCGACACAAACTTACTAAGTATAGTACCAAGATTATCTCCCTTAGATTTTATTCATGTTAGTGTATCCCATATCCACTAAACTGATTTTGGTGCCAGAGGTGTTTGAGTTTCAGTAAGTCCATTCCTTTCCTATAGTTTTCTTTTATATTCACTGTATCACTCACTAGTGTGCCTTCTCTCCATTTCTGGTATGTTCGCTGCTTTTCTCACATCGAGCATTAACTCTTCATATTGGAAAACTTCTTTCCAAGAACTTCTTTATATACTGATCTTCTATTTACATAGACTTAAGCCACAGGGCTTCGCATACATTTATATGCTTCTGTAGATTACAGAGTTTTGCCTTCAGCTGGAATTAAACTGTTGACCTTGTCTGTAGAGGGAGGGGTGCCTAGACCACTAGGCTATAGGACTCCATCCCATTTTTTTCACTACTTATTTATCAAGTTTGTCATTTTTCTACTTGCTATTTGGGGTTTTTTTTTCTATTAGTACATTTGTTAAGTCTATTTATAAAGCTCTTTCTGTTTTGCTAAGCCTTTAAATATTGTTTTAATACTAGTTTTTTTGTAAACTTTAGTTTTGTTTTTGCTAATTTTTGTTTTAGTTATTAGTAAGAAGAGTTGGTGCTGAGTTTATATTAAGATTTTTTTATTAATATAAAAATATATATTTCAATTAACAAATATAAGATACAATTAGCTTTTTACAAATTATAATTAGAGTTATAAAATTACTATAATTTTTATAATTAAGGTTGCCAAGATTCAAGTATATAATCTACAAAATCTAATTAATTCTTTATAAAAATATATAATAATATATTAGATATACTAATTTAATTTATTATATTACATTAGCAAGTAAGTATAAACTTATTTTAAAATATATATTTTATATTATTTAAACAAATTTTTTTATTATATTGCATTAGCAAGTAAGTATAATTGGGTTTAGAGTTAAAAATTATATAAATTATATTATAACTTATAAAATTATAATATAATATTATATTTGATAATAGATTAGTACATATTTATTCTATTAACAAAAGTTTAGCTAATATTATAGAAATTTATTATCATGTTTAAAGCAATAATTTTATATTTAAAAGTATACTATGTTTAATAAAATTTTAGTTATTTTTATTCATATAATTAAAATTATATAAACTTAGATTTTGATTAAGAGACAGTCTAACTAATACAATATCTATATAACTTATCTTTCTTATTAGTATAGCAATTAACATTTTTTATATTTAATCTAGTTAATTTTTAAAGCATATGACTTTTATTTAGAAATATAAATTATTAATCATATTGACTTTTGCTATACCAATAAGGAAAATAAATTATATAAATACTGTGTTAATAAATTATCCTTTTAGAAAACTTATAAACTATACAAATTATATTAATTTTGTAATTCTAGTTATGTTTGCTAAATAATAATTCTTAAATAATGGTTCATTAATGCTAAACATATACTTATTTAGCCTAATATTGCATTATATATTGTACAATCAGTTTTAAAAGTTTATTATAATTATATAAAAACAATTATATATTTAACTTTCAAAATAGAAAGTTTTAATATAAAAAGCTTTTGATATAAGAAAATATTTACTATTTTTAATCAAAAATTTATGTTTTTAATATAAGAAAGTTGGATATAAAAAGAATTTTACCTAAACTTAGTATTTTTTTTATATCAAAAGTTAGTTGTATTTATTAATATTTATGATAAACTTTTGAAACTAACTGTATATGCATGAATATATAAATAAATTAAAAATTTAATAATTGTAATAGTTTATGCTAAGATTAGTTAATGCTAAGATTGGAAGGTCTTTATTAAAAGTAAAGTATACATAGATTATTTTTATATAGTTTATTATAACTTTTTAAAATTTTCATATAAAATTGATATATGTTACTAATAAAACTTTTTTATTTTTTAATTAACTAAAAAAAAATTTTTATAATATTATATAAATAAAATTATTTATTTATTATAGTAAAATTTTGAACTATTGTATTATTTTAAAAAAATATACTTGTATATATAATAAAGTTTTTTTAGATTGGTTAAAATTTTTTAAGTAGTACAAAATTAAAGAATTTGATTAGTTAATTTATATAAACTTATAAGTTAATTTTATTATATAATTTTATATTCTAATGTTTAAAAATTTATATCTTAATAAGTTTTTAATTAAATTTAATAATTTTGTTATTATTAGAATCAGAAAACCTACTTTACAACTTTTACTTAATAATTCAAATTAGTTTACTTAATAAAATTTTTTATAAAATTAAATATAATAAAAAATTACTATTAAATTTATATATAATTTTAAAATAGCATATTTTACCCTTAAAATCCATAATATCTTCTAAATATCATATATATTCTTTTATTAATAATACTAACTTTAAACTTTAATTTAACTGTGAAAAAAAAGACTACAAAAAAATTTTATAATTTTATAATAAAATAAAATAAATTCTTAGCATTAGTTAATCTCAACATAAGTTATTACAATAAATTTAAAATTAAACTTATTTAGAATATGACTATATAAAAGAAGCTTTCTTATTAAAAAAATATATAAAAATAAATAAAAATATAATAGTGATTATAGGTCTAATGTAATTATACAGAAAGTTATTTAATAATAAAAAATATTGTATCTTAAAATAATGTGATTGTATAAAGTTTGTAACTATATAAAAGGTGATTATATAAGAAGATAATTGTATTAGTAAAACATCTTTAAATAATTGTTAATAAAATAATATTGATCTTTTTTTAAAAAAAAATTAAAATAAAAATAAAATTTAATTTAAAGAACAACTAATTTAATTCTTTAGTTTAACTGACAAATTATCTAATTCTATTATATAATATAAAATCTATTAACAAAATTTTTACACTAAATAACATTTGGGATTTGAAATGAAATAGAAGTTGGAATAAAATTTGAAAGAGAATTTGGAATAGAATTGGAAATTTGGTCAGGATTTGGAATTTGATTAGGGTTAGAATTATATCGGAGTTTGGAATTATAACAGCCCAAATGAAATTTTTTAGTTTAGGATTTGGATTTTTTCACATGGGATTTGGGTTTGGATGGATTTTGAGGATTTTTAGTTTTGCCAACATGTATAAGGTCACATAAATAATTGGATTAAAATTTATAAAATGTTATCATAAATTTTTAATAGTCACCAAATCGAAAAAATGCCGATGTTCAGCTGTTTTCATAAATTCTAGAAAATCTGGCAAAAAATTGACCGATTGAATAGTTGCTGATTCGATAAGTTTTGATTTTAGCAGTGATAAACTTTTGATTCGGATGTCGTAGGTAGAAGTTAGTCTGATTGGCTAATAAATTCAATTTAATTTTACATTATTCATACAGTTTAGAGTACTTTTTAAAAAAACGAAAACCAACCATAATAAAGTAAAAAAGCCGCATAGAAGGTTTCATTAGAGCTGTAGGACTTCATAGTCGAAAATAAGATCTAATTCTCGTCCGTTTAAAAAAATTAGCTTAGTAATAAGTTGATTTTATCGGGTTTTTAGAAGTTATTACTATACTAACTTTTTTAAACGGACAAGAGTTAGATCTTATTTTTGGCTATGGAGACCTACAACTCTAATAAAACCTTCTATACTGCTTTTTTTATTTCATTATGATTAGGTTTTGTTTTTTTAAAAAAGTATAAATAATGTAAAATAAATTGAATTTATTAGCCAACCAGACAAACTTCTGCATCCGAATCAAAAGTTTATCAAAACATATCGAATCAGAAAATATTCGGTCGGTCAACTTTCATCTTTCCAGAATTTATGAAAAAAATCCGCCGGAACCGTGAGGAACTCTAACTCTATCAGCGTTATACGGTACTATCACCTAATTGTTCTTCAAATGTTAATTACCTGGCGTTATTTATACGTGTATGTAATGATATTTCAACAATTCCAGATACAGTAGTACGCAACGCGCCCATAACACGAGTCTGATGATTTAGAATTGATCGACATCATTTGCATGACAAAATCACACCACTGTAAATTGGCAAGCAAATATACATCTGAGAAAATAGTAGTATAGGCACAAATCTTTATTTTCTTATTTATTTTTTAGTCAAGTTTTTTTTTAACCTCAAATGGAGAACGCTGACCGATTTTTCAATGAGGGAAAACGTCTTTATGACGAAGAAAGTTATGTTGAAGCCTTCGAATACTACTTAAAAGCTTCAGATATGGGCCATGCTGATGGAACATATAATGTTGGAAAATCTTATGAAGAAGGAATTGGAGTTGAAAAGAATAAACGTAATGCATTTGAATATTATCAAAAATCTGCTAGTATGGGCCATGCTAGAGGAGCATTTAATGTCGGTTGGTATTATGAAGATAAAGATGAAAAAAAAGCATTTGAATGGTATATGAAATCTTCTGAAATGGGTGATAGTTGGGGTGCTTTTAAAGTTGGTTGTTGTTATAATGAAGGAGTTGGTGTTGGAAAGAATGAAAAAAAGGCATTTGAATGGTACATGAAATCCTCCGAAATGAATGATGATTGGGGAACGTATAAAGTCGGTTGTTGTTACGATAAAGGAATCGGTGTTAAGAAGAATAAAACGAAAGCGTTTGAATGGTATATGAAATCCGCCAAGATGGATGAAATTGAAGGAATGCGTGAAGTTGGCCGCT
The DNA here is from genome assembly GCA_910591915.1 of Cetraspora pellucida. Lineage (NCBI taxonomy): Eukaryota > Fungi > Glomeromycota > Glomeromycetes > Diversisporales > Gigasporaceae > Cetraspora > Cetraspora pellucida. Next base: position 9,625 of record CAJVQA010003956.1, on the reverse strand, counting down.
GTTATCGAAATGGAATCGGAACGATAAGAGATTTGCAACGAGCTAATCATTGGTTTCGAATGTATTTTTAACTTATTTTCTTTAATTGTTTAGAGTTAACTTATTTTATTAATTTAATTCAATAAAATTTATACGATAGGGTAAAAAGTAAATTTTTTGAAGAAATTGTCAGATCACAGTACCCAGAAAATATTGATAGTAATTTAAAAAAAATTTTGGATGATATTAAATATCAATTATCATGGATTTCGTATGATGAATTTAAGAACATCAGTCAAATTGGAGAAGGTGGGTTTTCGACGGTGTTCAAAGCGTTTTGGACTGAACAGAGACGAGCAGGTCGTTTTACTTTTACTGTTGCTCTTAAATCAATTCATAACTCCAAATCTAATCAAGAGGAGTTTATAAAAGAGGTAATTATCGATAATGTTTATTGAAATTATTGAAATTTGAAATTAATAATAATTGGTTTTAATTTATAGTTAAAAGCTTATTGTGAAATTGGATATGAGAATCCTTCATTCTTGCAATGCCATGGAATATCAAGAAATCGAGATTCTGGAGAATATATTATCGTTTTAAAATATGCAGAAAAAGGCTCTCTATATGATAATCTTCATATCGTATCACAAATGAAATGGAAAGACAAGTTAAATTTACTACATTGTATTGCCACCGATCTTGAATCGATTCATTCACAAGAACTTGTACATCGAGATTTGCATGGTGGAAATATTTTACAAGATGAGCTAAATAACGCGTATATAGCAGATTTGGGACTCTCAAATTCTAAAGAACTTTTTGGTGTTTTACCATATGTAGCACCAGAAGCTTTAGGAGGAGGAGAATTTACACAGGCTGCTGATATATACGGTTTTGGAATCATCATGACAGAGATATCTTCTGGAGAAAAAGCTTTTGATGGATGTGAATTTAATACTTTACTTTCAGTAAAGATCTGTAAAGGAGAGCGACCTAATTTTTTTGCTGAAACACCTGAATGTTACAAAAAATTGTCCAAGCGTTGTATGGACGGAGATCCAATGAAACGACCTACTGCTACAATTATTAATGCTAAAATTATTTATTGGCTTGATGAGATGGGTTTGAATGATGAAAACGAATTTAAAAATCAATTTTTAGAAGCTGATAAAATCAAACCGAATCCTAAATCAGGTATACATCCAAATTACAAGTATACTAGTAAATTAATTAATACTGTATACGGGAAACAACCGAGACGATCAAATCCATGAATATTGTTAATGCACAAGATTTTATCGAATTGTTATCAAAGTTGACTAATAAAGCTAAGAATGAGGCAAGCATAAAGTGTGAACTTTATTAAGTATAATATTGTTGAATAATTGTACTGTCATTCTCCCTTTTAATTTTGTATAATCATTTTTATGGTTTTTATATCTATGTACATATTGATGTAAATGTTAACGGTCACAGAATATGTTCCATGATCTGCAATGTAATATTACTTAAAATAATTTTCTTTTATTTTCTTAAATTTAATATTATTAGTATTCATTTTTTTTAATAAATTAATTTTTTAAATATTTTTTGATATATATGAATTTATATTATATAAAAAGGTTATAAAATGTTGATTTAAATAATCTTTTTATATAACAATTTTTATGAAGTATTTTTAAAGATTTTTTTAAAAAATAAATATTTTTTTATTGAGATAATTTATTTTAAAATACTTTGATAAGTATTAACAAAATTTGTAATAAGACATTATATTGTAATAATAAAAATAAGTTTTAAAGTAATAAAATTATAATTGCAACTTTTAATAATTAGTTATTAGTTATTACTAGTTAACTGGCCAGTTTAGGTTTGCAGTTTCAAAAATTAGTTGAAGTTCTATTTAACTTTAATTTAATATTAGTACCTATATATATTTTATTTAGTGTTTCAAATTAAACTAATTGATTAGTTTTATAAGATATTATACTTTGATTTTGTATTAGTACTAGTTGTTATACAATTATATTTAAGCTATTTTGATATACCAACTAATCAATTTTTAATTAATTTTAAAAAAAATTTTAACTATCTAATTAATTGCACAATATCATAACTTACATTTAATAGCTAATAAATATATTCTTTTTAATATTTTTTTTTTTATAACAATAATATATATCTATATGTTTTTAATAATTAATACATACTTGATATATATTACTTTTGATATGTATTCTATTATTATAACAAAATTTATTGCTACTATTTTATCTTTATTATCTATTTTAGCAAATTTTTCTAATTGATGAAATCTTATATCTATATCTTTTATTATTATTTTTATTTTAATAGAAATATCTGTATTAATTGTTACATTAACAAGATCTATATTTGCCAACTATGCTCAATATATATATATGTTTATTTCTTCTATTACTAATTCTGCTTTAACTACAAGCTTTAAAATTATTTTATTCTTCTTATTTTCTATAATCATTTTTTATTCAATTTCAATGTTTTTACTAAAAATTTATAATACAATTTTCAACAATATAAATTTACTAATATCTTTTATATTAGTAGTTTTTTAAGTTTTTTATTTTATTGACTTTACTTATATAATAATAAAATTTTCTTTTTGCAAATTCTAATATTACACAAAGCAATATTCAGAATTTGATAAATTTTGATATTATTCATTTATATATATATTTAATTTTACTTTATTGCTTTATGATTAATTTTTTTTATTATAATTATAATTGTAATTGTTAAAGTCAACAAATTTATTATACATTTAAGCTTAGCACAAGCTCAGATTATGGTAAATTAGTTAGCTTTAGTATTTATAACTGCAATTATAATTATTTAATAAAAAAAATTAATCATAAAGATTATAAAATTATTTAAACTAATAAATAAACAGGCAACTCTTTCTGCAGATTACTTATACCAAATTTTGCTAAAAACATTTAATTATTTCCAAGTATTTTACTAAGTTAACCTTACTTGTACTCTTAAATAAAGTTGTTAAGTACACTTTTTTGCTCCTAGACAGCTAAATTTAAAGTTTCAATAATACTTGGCCATTAAGAAAAGTTACAAAAACTAATTTTTAGTTGTTGCCTATTTGCTCAAACTTTTATTAACTAAATATACTTTGCTTACCATTAGTATTTTGTTAAGCTCTTCAAGACAAACATTTCAATATATATTTTATTCTAAATAGACAATAACTTATCAAGTTATTAACAAAAAGACAAAATCTAAAATCTGTTTTTACAAGTTTTTTTAAAGACAATCTTAGGAAAATTTACAGGAATGCCTCAGAAAATTCATTTTTCTGGTATTTATTAAAATTTTCTAATTGACCAATAGTCTTTTATTATAATTCCACACTTTTCAGATATTTTCTAAACAAATTAGAAATTACAAAACAGAAAATTTTTTTTTAAAAAACTTAGTTTTAACAATTTTTAGTACATTCAAATTTAGGCATTATTACAAGTTACACAAAGTTATACAAGCTGCAATAATCATAGCAGTTCTAGTAATATATTCAAAAAATATATATTATCTTTGTAATATTATTATTTTTAATTTATTTTAAAAAAAAACAAACAAACCTAGTTTCTAAGTTATCTTAACTTGATTACAACATGTTTACTTTTATAATTTCTGAACCAGACTCTGTTGATCTTAACTATTTCTATGAAAACTTTTCTAAAAGTTTTGGCATTAGAGTCTATGAATAGATTTTTCTAACCTCTTACCTAATTCCTACTAATAAGTAACCAAACAACTGCTTTAATATCAAACTTAGAAATAATACTAAATACTGTTACTATATTAAAACTCCTATAATTAACAACATTGTTACTTGCATTTATAACAAGTTTTATACTAACTTCCTCTTACCAAAAAACCTAATATATGAACAAACTAAATTTGGATAACCTACTAAAAAATCAAAAAACAAAAAACAAATTACAACAAATATCACTAATTCTACTGAATTTATCTCACCATCTCCTACCTTATCTTTTTCACTGTCTACATATCAACATATTTGTTCTATTTATAATCAACCTATCATTTGTAAACTAATTAACAACAAATATTATCTAGCAAATAATACTTTGTTTTTTAATGATAAATTATATCATAAATCTTGTATTGAAAACTAACTTAATTCTTAACAAGATTTTTTTAAAAAAACTCAACAACAGTCCTCTAGCAATACTACTTTATTTGCTAATAAACTTCAATAAATACTTACTAAGCAACAATTTCAAAATTTAATTACAAAACAACACCCTCAAAACCCATTTACTTCTCAACTTGATCCTCTCATATCATTTAATAATAATCAAAATGATGAAGACATCAATATAGATATTGATGATACTACAACAACTACAAAATAACACAATAATAACAACAAAATCATAACAACAACAAAAATAACAAAAATAAGAACAAAAACTATAACAACAATCTTAACAAAACCAATTTCTATCTTCTAATACTAAAATTAAAGCTAACCTAATATTTGATTAGTTAACTAACTTTCCAGTTATAACTAAAATAGAAAATAATATAAAACTGCAAACACAACTCTCTTATGACCTATTTAACTTTCTTAAATAACATCTTTTTGACTTTTATTCTGGAAAAGAAATTAAGCCAACTACTAAAAACAAAAAAGCTTTTACAACTAGCTTTTATTACATTATCATCAAATGGCTAAAAAAAGACCTAAATTTCTTTTAGATATTATTTTTTAAACCAACTCAGATATTAATCATAAGGCTACAATTTCTTTAAATATTTTAGAAGAAAATCTTAAAAAACTTATTCACAAATTTACTATTATTTTATTTATCAAACTCAATTATTTTGAAATCTTTACATCACCTGTTACTATTCCTTTATATAAAACTCAAAATTGCTTACAATTTGTATTAATCTTGCCAAAATGCATTTCTATTTATTCAATAGTTGTTATACCTGCAAGCTAACTAGGAGTCTTGTCTATTTAAACCCTCTGTATATGCAATCTTTCTTGTATCACAAGAACATCTCAAAGCTACATCCATCCAAGTTCCTGATGCTTGTTATTATCTTTAGGACTAGTTTATTCTCAACAAGTAACTTACTAGAGCCTTTATATCCCACACATATAAATCTAGTTTTATGCAACATACTATAGTTACTTAACATTTGCAGTTATAAGAGTTATCTGTTTAACCACTATATTACATTATTTCTATTCTGTAAAGTTCATTAGAACTCCAGTATCTACCTATCTTTCTGATATCTTCTTCATAATCCCTTACTAGCCACAATTCAAAACCATTAGTCTTATTTCAAACTACCAATTCAAATGGTCTGATATAGTATATTTCTGTATTCTTTTCCTCTGGCAAATCTGATGGCCTGGTTGGTTATATGCTTCTTTACACATATTTGATGTTTGGTTTTAACCTTCAGTTCCTATGAAGATGTTTCATAAGTTTCAACATGTCTGATAGTACTGTCAAAAGTTTATGCTACCTCTTTATTTAGGAATTTCTAAGTGAGTTTCTGTCACCTTAGTTCTTTAGCTTCTAAACCTAATAGTCTTATCATAAGTTTGCACTAAAGTCTTATGCAATACTGATTATATATTTCTTTATGTATATGTAACATTACACTTCATATAGATGCCCAAGCTCTCAATGTTGGTAGAACCTGACTTGGTATACCTGAGTTACAGCCATATAAGACCAACTAATCGACAGAAATAAGTTACAATAACACAGATATAATTTCCAAATTTCATTGTAAATGGAATTTGAATCTTAGATCTGCCATTTGAAGGATGACAACTCAACTACTACACTAAAATTGACATTCTTAAAATTTAATAGTTTTTTAATAGTATAATAACTTATATTTATATATTAAAATTTTTATTAATTTAATTAGTTAGCAATTATGTTTTAATTAATATATCATAATTAAATTAATTTGATTGGTTAATAATATTATATGTGACAAAATTAAATTTTGTAACATATTAAATGAAAACAAATTCATCTATATATATATCTGATTTTAAAGTTTGATTAGTTAACATAATTTTTTTTCAAGTTTAATCTATAGATTTATATAATTTATATAATTTACAATTTATAATATATAAAAAAAAAACAGTAACTCTTTCTGCAGATCACTTATACCAAATTTTTGCTAAAAACATTTAATTATTTCTAATTATTTTATTAAGTTAACCTTATTTTTGCTCTTAAGTAAACTTGTTTAGAACACATTTTGCTCCTAGATGGCTAGGTTTTAAGTTTCAACAACATCTGGCTGCTAAGAAAAGTTACAAAAACCAAAATTTTGGGTTTTGTTTATTTTCTTGAAATTTTCTAATTAAATATACCTTCTATCTTAGTAATACTTTGTTCAGCTTACTGAAACGAACATTTTGATATATATTTATCAAAAATGGATTAAAACTCATTGAGATATTATTAAAAAGACAAAATCAAAACCTGTCTTTGCAGGATTTTTCAAAGGCAATTTTAGGAAAACTTGTTGGGTTGCCCCAGAAATTTCACTTTTCTGGCACCTATTAAAATTTTTTAAACATTCAATTACCTTTTCCAATAGTCTCACATTTTTCAAATCCTTCCTAAACAGTCTAGAAACTCTTAAATCTAACAAATTTTTCTAATAAACTTAGTTTTACAAATATTTTAACAAATTTTAATATTACAAAATTATTTAGTACATATAGTTATACAAAATGCCTACCTTGATAACAGTTATACCTAATACTATTGACCTTAACTACTTCTACCAAAAATGTTCTAAAAGTTTTAATATTGGAATTCATGAAGATAACATAAACATGTCACATCCTATTCCTTCTAACAAACAACCTAGTAGCTGTATAACAACTAAACTCAGAAGTGCTATTAAAACTAGTCACTTCTTCAAGTCACCAACAACAAGTTCTATTGTTAGTTGTTTTTGTGAAAAATTTCATACATATTTCATTTCAGCAACAAACCAAACATAGAATAAAAATAAAGCAATTAATGTAATTAAAAAAACTAAAGATAAAAAATCTCTTGTACACAATATTATATATTCTACCAAATTTATTCCACCATCACCTAGCTTATCTTCTTTACCTATTATGCATCAACACACATGTACTGTATGCAATTTACCTATTAATTGCAAAGTAACTAATAACCAACATTACTTAGCATCTAACTCAATTTTATTTAATGACAAACTCCAACATAAATTATGCACTCAACCTCAATTCAATAACCAACAAAGTACTTCTACATCTCAACAAGGCACCTCTACATCACAACAAAGTCTACACACTACTCTTATTCGAAAAATTTAACAATCATTTTCTGAATACAGAAACCCATTATCATTTCAACTTAATCTTTTAATCTCAACAGAAGAAAACATAAACAATACTAATGACAACATAGACATCAACAGCAACTTATCCAATAACCAAAATCAACAACAACAACAGCAACAACAAAACAATTAACATCAACAACAACAAAAAAAACAATTTAAACAAATGCAATTAGAAACACAACAACAAAAACAACCTCTAGATAAACAACAACTTAATATCTCTAATAACTAAAATAATATTAAAACTAACCTAACATTCGACTGGCTTACTAACTTTTTTATTTCTGAAGTTATAAAATCCAAAACCCAACTTGAAACAGATTTCTCTAGAAAAATGTTTAATCTTCTTAAACAACACTTATATGACTTCTATCCTGGCAAGGAAATCAAACCCAAAACTGATAACCACAAAGCACTTAAATCTAGCTTTTATTATATTATTCATATAATAGCTAGAAGTAGACCTGAATTTTTTGTTAAATTTATTTAACAAAATAATCCTAATACAGACAAAGCAATTACTATTCTTTTTAATATACTCGAAGAAACTCTCAAAAAACTAATTCTAACTTTCACTACAGTCCTTTTTACAAAGCTCAACTATTCAAAAATCTTTGCCTCATCTGCAACTATTCCACCTTACACAAACCAAAACAGATTACAACTTTGTATTAATCTTGCATATATTCATTTATATCTCTCTAATAATTATCAGGCAATTGATTATGTTAAATTTGCTAAAGACTTCAAACTCCAACTTTAAAGATTTACAATCAAATCAGAAGTAACTGATATTGATCAAGATAAACAATATCTCACAATCAAATCAGATAGCAAATTTAATATTTATCTTAATTTTAATATTCCTAAAACACTCTTCCTTCAAAAATTAAATATACTATCTCTCAAAAACTCACTAGACCATTTTAAACAATGGTTTAAACAATTCTTCTCTCTATATAATTAACAATTTACTAAGCCTCTTGATAAAACTAAAGTTTTTAACACTTTAAATTTCAATTCTGACAACAATTTATTCTATATCTCAAAAAAACCATACCTACTAATTTACAATTTAAAAAACCTAACAACTTACAAAAACATCATAACAACACAATTAAACAAGTCAATTATCATATACTTACTTGTACAGATGCAACTTGCTCTTATTTAGAAAAAGTTGAACCCAAAAACAAAGAAAAACAAACAAAAATCCAAACTTCTTCCAAAAAGCTCCAATATTAGCATAATTCCTCAAAACTTTTAAATGACATTTTTAAAAAATCCTTTATTGATTTTCCTAAACAGGAAAATGAAATGTAGAAACAACCTGATATTAGTTCTTCTATATTCTACAAACATAAAGCAACTTTTAACAAAGAGATTCCAACCTCTCTTCTTGACTAACTTGCAACTGAAGCTGAAAATTCTGCTTGCAAAATTAATAATGTTCAAACTAATTCTAAACATCGCAATTATTATTTTTATTTATATCTCAATCTTTACCAAAATACTGCAGCACAAAACCATAATATTAACAAACTCAACAAACAACAAGCAATAGATCTTCTTACATCCAAGCCTATTAGTACTGACTTTCTTACAAGAGTTTTGATATTTTATAACTTTTAAGATAAGTCTCTTATTTATCCTTAAACCAACAAATTTTTCAAAGAAACAGCTTATTCAGAAGCAGATAAACTGCTACAAGATAAATTCAAAATAACATATGCAACTCTATCTTTAATTGAAGAGACTCTCTTTTTTAAAAAAGCTTCTTTTCAGTAAACTTGTCTTCTACAAAACTCATAGAAGTAGCTGCCATCTTATCAAAAGAAACATGCATAGTAGTTGATAAGAAAAATGATGTAATTGGGCAGATGGTAAAGCCCATTTATGTGAAAGGCCAGGATAATGATGGTCAGACCAAATGCACAGAGCAGACTATAGTACCTTGCACAGCTGTAAAAGCCAAGATATAGTGATCAATCTTGTAAAAGACAACTCCACAAGATCATTTTCAACATCTTTAGCCTCATATAATCTTGAAATATGTTATAACAAATTTCTTTCCTATTACAATATTCCTCTTCTTCCTTGCAACCAAACTATTCAAACCCTTATACAACATATCGACAAGTATAACTCCAACCAAACTGTTATCAGCATTACATTCTCTGTTAATATTAATAATAGT
>CAJVQA010003955.1:0-18415 GCA_910591915.1 Cetraspora pellucida | reverse complement strand
CTGTAATTTGTATAGTTTCAAGAATTCTAATAAAGTACTAGTGTGACTGCTTAAGTTAAAAAAAAAAAAAAAAAAAAGATACACAAAAAAACTAGCAACATAAATTCAAGAAGCAACAAACAAAAACTATAACACAATAGTATTAGGAGACTTTAACTACAATTTATCAAAACACTCCAATCAAGATCCATATATATTTAGAACAATGAAAAAACAAGAACTCGAAAGTGCATACAATACTTTGACATAATAGAACCTACATGGACCAGACAAATAAATATAGCCAAATAGATGATATTTGGATACCAACAACAATTTTTTATTAATGTAACAAAATTTAGCTAATACCACCAAACAAAATAACAAACAATAATCATTAAATACTTAAAATTACTGTAACTGGCAAATTAATATAACTGTCAAATCACAATATAGAAAAAGATACAAACATTGAATATATAAAAATACAAAGTAATAACAAAAGATACTTGAGAAGACTATTCTCAAGAAATTAACTGACAACTATCTACTATAAAAATCTCAAAGACAATTACAAATATACAAGAACTTAACAAAGCCTAGAATCCACTTAGTATTATAATTACAATAGCAGCAAAAAAGCATAAACCAAAGACAAAAATAAGCTCAAAAGCACACTATGCATTTTTAAAACAAGTCATAAAATTATATAATGTTCTAACAGAAATCAACAAACTAATACAAAAATTAAAAAATAACAACAATATAACAGATTCAAAAGACATAAACATATCTATAACAAATTAAATAAGCTAGCAGAAACACAAATTCCAATAGTTGATCAATTCAACTTGACACAAATATAATATAATTAACTTTTACAACAACTTAAAGAATATCAATAATTAATACATATTGCAGGACAAACAAAAAACAATACTGCACACAAAGAAAAAATTAACCAATATATAAATAACTAATACAACAACTTTCAAACAAATACAACAAAAATGATTAACAGCATACTAAATCGATATACAGATCCTGTGCATTTTGAAAATATTAAAACAGAACACAGAATATACTTATCGACTAAAGAAATTAAATAAAAAATACAACAATACTATGAAACATAAACAAAATACAACAATCCTAATACTCTTTTATGGAAACAATGACAAACAGAATATCATCTACTAACATACATACAAACAAATTAATACAACAGCCTATTACAAACTATATCAATTAATGAACTACAATCAGTTATAAAAGAAGCACTACTAAATAAAGCTCCTAAGCTACAACTAATAAGCAATAAAATGCTTAAGCATTTAGAAGATAAAAGCTTACTACTTTTGCTAAATATACTAAATGCATGTATAATACTCCAAACAATACTAAAAACCTGAAAACAAAATGCAGTATACTCTATATCAAAGAAACCAAAGTTTAATAGACAACTAAATCAAACAAGACCTATAACACTAATAAAACATACTAGAAAATTATTTACTAAAATTCTAACAAAAAGGATTAGCAATGTTTGTACTCAATATCCAATACTAAATATCAATAACTATGTAGCATTACCAAACATGTTAACATCAATACCAATCTATATGCTTACTTACATTTTAGAAGATGCACATATTAATAACAACCAACTTTGGCTACTATCTTAGGACATGTCAAAAGCATATGATTTAGTTAATATCCTATTATTCAAAATAGTACTACAAAGAATAAAAATTCCTACAGCAATAATACAACTTATTATTAAAATATTCATAAGCAGAACTAACTATATAATCACAACTCTTAAAAACACAAAAGACTATACTGTATATGATGGAATAGATCAAAGTGAAACAATCACTTCATTACTATAAAAGATATATTATAATCCTCTAATAACAAAAATTACAACAAATTACATCAGGTATACACTCAAAACCTACACTAATATACAAAAACCAGACCAGTCAATGATCAAAAAAAGCTTCTCAGTACTTGCATACATGAATGACACACTGTAAATTGTTTTAACAAAAGAACAGCTACAAGCAATAGTTGATACTGCGACAACTTTTTTTCAACTAACAAACATACAAGTTAATTCAAACAAATCTATATTAGCAACAATAACAAAAACTACAAATTTAAAAATACAATTCAATAACACAACTATTAAATCAATTGAAACAAAAGCAAGTTTTTGTTTTCTTGAATATTGGTATACAACAAGCAAAAAACATACATCAAACCAAAAAATAATAAAAGAAGAAGCAGCAAGTGCATTAAAAAAACTGCAATAAACCTAAATTACTAATAAGCAAGCAATATATATAGTAAACACAGTAATTCTTACAAGAATTACATATTGAATACAAAACACAATTCTGTTAATAACAACTTGTAAACAAATTACAAATAAGTACACAAATATTATAAAACACAAAGCTGGGCTAGCATCAAGTATACCTAACTCAACAATATACTACTATAAAATATACAAACTTAGAATAATAAAAAATATACAAACTCAACAACATATATCAGTAATGAGTTACTTACTTAATCATCCTTTATTTAGCACATTATTATTTGAAATATAATTACAACAGCTACAGAATGCAGCTGCAACAAACAAATCAATCCTTTCATTACATCCAAAAACCTTTCTAACTACAGAAGCATATATAACAACAGCAAAAATAATTAACACTTGCTACATAAACAATATTGCATTCAATAATCAAGCCAATCCATGGCCAAAACCATTAACAACAGCAGGCATCTTAATTAATACTATTCTAAATAACATGTCAATAACATGCAAAATTAAAAATATACTAGATAAAATAAACCTACACTATATCGAACAACTGTACAAAAGGATCAAACTCTAATATAAACATGATATGCTTTGGCATATATAATACAAAAAATACCAAGAGGCTGACAACCAAAATAGTTCAACAAACTAATATTGACAACAAAAGTCTGGCTTCAACACAACACCATAATGCTTGTTTAACCAAACCCATTTATTAGACAAAACACTATACTTAAAAAAAAGAAGTAGATAATATACAAATACAATATAATTGGAAAAATAACTAGTATAAACAAAAAACATATAAACATTCAACATTGGGTTTAAAATAACTCAAATTAACTGCAATGATGCCTAAATTGCCAAAAAACTAAAGAACAACAAATGCAAAATAAAAATACAACAATCTGCTAGGATATTTAGAATACAAGTTAATTGTAAAAAGCAACTAAGAAGTTTAGAAACAAACATAATATATACAAATAATAAGAATAGAGAAAACAAATACAAAATACCAAAAACAATTCAACTAAATACTAATAATCTTAGGACAAACTATAACAATATTGATAAAGCAATATTAGACTTAGAAGCAAAACAAAGAATATAGAACTTGCACAAACAAATAAATAGCTTACAACTAAGAAACTTTGAAATGGCACTAAGTATACAAACAGAAAATATCAATAGTATACCAATAACAACTGTCTACTAGTAGATGACAAATAATGAAATTCAGCTATATTACACAACTAATAACTGGCCATCAAATCAAAAAACATTATGCAATGCAATATTATATATAATTCTAGCATTATCACAAAATACTAATATAAACATACAATGCAATTACAGATTCACAATATACATAATACAACTAATAAAAGAAACTCTAAGTTATAATATAACACAACTACTTAAAACAAATAATAGAAATAGATGGCTAACACCAAAAGTACTAGCTAAAAGAAAAAACATATTATAGTCAATACAATATAACCAATATACAAATAAACTCACAACAAGCACAGATCTGTATCGAACTGATATTACTTACACAAATATAAAAAATGATATATTTTCAATAAGTTGAAACAAAAAACAATCGAGTACACTTCAAGATGTTTTATATGGCATGTTCAAAATGCACAACAAATAGCAACATGAAATTTACAAAATTGAAATATTAAATAAGATCAAATATGAAAAAATATAAACTGGAACAACTTCTATAATTATATAAACTATAATAAAAGTCCAATAGCATAAAGCACAAATTCTAAGCATTTACAAATTAAATTATTTAAACTAAAACTTGTTTTAGATGAACTTTCTATACAAGTAAACCTATATAAATGATATCCTAAAAAACACACAACACAAGACTGTTATAGATGCAACAACAAATACAAAACAAATATTCACTAGCTTACTTGCTACAAAAACAAAATAAAATTACAAACAGTAGTTAAAATATAGCAACAAAAGCATTACAAAAACACAAAGCATTCACTGAACCCAATCTACAACTGCTAACAAACATACTTAAACCAACAACAAATAATGCATTGAACCTAAATTTAATAATATTAGCAATAACTGATCAAAACACAATAAACCAAGTCAATAAATTAGTAACAAATTACAAAGGAAAACATAACTTTACATGCTATATACTGTACAAAATTATAACTAACATATACAAAGAACTATGAATACCACAATGCAAAGAAATAGCAGAGACTACTCGAGACAGAAAAGACAAAAAGAATAAAAAAAACAAATCAAAAAAAAAATAATAAGCAAATACAAAAACAAACAGACAATACAACAGTAACAAATCAAAAAGTAATAACTAATCAAGCAATAAATAGAATCAATAAATGGGTTCTACTATTTCAAAAGCACAATACTTCTTCAGTCATCATTAACAATATCATAGACTAAGTGAGGTTTTTGACTCTACTTAGCAAAGTATAAGTTATAGGTAAAGCAGTCTAAGTTTTAGTTTTATTAGAAGTAATATATTACTATATGTAATTATCGATGTACTATATATATTAAAATTCAATAAAGAAACTAAGACAAGACCTTGCTTTTAAAAAAAAAAAATAGTAATTTCTTAAATTTTTATAATATGTATTTTAGACAATTAGTATTTTTATATGTTTTTGATATTATATTCTGCTTATATATGTTACTAAAATTAATTCTTAAAAAAAAATTATTTTGTTTTGTTAGAGTAAATTAAAATTTTTTATAAAGAAAAACAAATAAAATTTATATATTTTTATTTCTTATAATTTTATTTATTTAAAATAAGTATTAAAAAATTTTATCTTTTAAATAAAAGCAAACTAAACCAATTTTAAGGTTAAATTTTAATTTCAAATTTTAGATCTTAAAATAATTTTATTCTTATTTATCATTTTTTAATAATAATCAATATAAGTTTAATTAGGTTTAAAGTAACAAAAATGTAAGAATATCAAAAAAGAATATAAAAATATATTTATATTTTAAATAAATAAAATATATTAAGAGTGTAGTAATCTAGTGAAGTGGATAAGTTGTCAACCCTCAAGTGGCAGATCTAAAGTTTAATTTCTATAGATGACAAATTTTAGAAATTATATCTGTATTATGGTAACTATCTTTTGCTGATCAGTTGGGTTTTAGACATCTGTAATCTTAGATACATCAAGTCTAGTCCTACTTGACATTGGAAGCTCAGGACATTTATACTAAATATAACATTACATATACACAGAAAAATATGAAAAACTAGTATTGTATAAGGCTTTGGTGCAAATCTATAATAAGACCACTAGGTATAGAAGGCTAAGAAACTGAGAAGATGAAAACTTACTTGGAAATTCTAAGTAAAAAGATAGTCCAAATTTTTAATGATACCATTAAACTGATGAAAGTCTATAAAACACTTTTATAAGAACTGTTAAATAAACCAGATAACAAGATGTATAAAGAAGCATATAACCCACCAGGCTGCTAGAATTGCTAAAAGAAAAGAATACATAAGTATATCATACTGAGCCATTTGAATTAGAAGGCTGGAAAGTTGGTTGGTTATAAGTTGTGGTAGTAAAGAATGATAAAGAAAAAGTAAGAAAGATGAGTACCAGGGTTTAAGTAAATTTTACAAGAACAATAGCAGTTTAATAGATAATTCTGATTGCAAATGTTGGTTTTAGCCATAGTGTCAAACTAGGTTAGCAATAAAAAAGAATATGACTTGCTCTAGTAGGTTATTTTAAGAATAAAAATAGTCTAAGAATTATAGTTTTATAGTTAAAAGCAAATAGATCTGAGTCTGTAACCTAGTGAAATTAATACTAAAATCAGATCAGAGGGTTTAAATGGAACATCTAAGTAGAGGTGTTAAGTACAGCAACTGGTAGGGAACTTTTGGGCAAACTTCTTAAATAGGTAATATAGAAAAATTATACATAGCCAATTGTACATTTGTTTAATAGTTCAATATAGATATATCTAAATAAAACATATATCTGATATAAGTATTAATAAAAAGCTAGAACCAAAAAGGTCATCTTAATACTAAAAAAAAAATAAAAAAAATAAAAAAAAATAAAGTATATATTAAGAAATATGTAATCTAGTGAAATAATCAGGTTGTCTATTCTCAAGTAGCAGATCTAGAGTTCAAATCTTATAGATGATGAATTTTGAAAATTATATTTGTGTTATAGTAACTGACTCTGTTGATCAGTTGAATTAGTATATTTGTAATCTTTAATTGCACCATCTCAAATAGGAGCTTGAGACATCTATAAAAAGTATAATATTACATATATATAGAGAAATGTATAACTAGTGTTATATAAAACTTTGGTGCAAACCTATAATAAGACCACTGAACACAGAAAGCAAAGAAATCATGAAGTCAGAAGCCTACTTAAAAATTCTGACTAAAAAGATAATCAAACTTTTGATGATACTATTGAATTGATAA
The DNA here is from genome assembly GCA_910591915.1 of Cetraspora pellucida. Taxonomy (NCBI): domain Eukaryota; kingdom Fungi; phylum Glomeromycota; class Glomeromycetes; order Diversisporales; family Gigasporaceae; genus Cetraspora; species Cetraspora pellucida. The sequence continues at coordinate 11,606 of CAJVQA010003955.1, read as the reverse complement.
AAATTTATAAAATATCTTTAGTAAGAATAGACAGATAAACTAAATAATAAGATATGTAGAAAAGTATATAACTAACTAGGCTGCTAAAATTACTAAAAAAAAAAGAATACTAAAGGTATATTATACTAGGCTATCTGAATTAAAAGTCTAAGAAGTTCTGTTAGTTCTTAGCTGCAGCTAGTAAAAGATAATAAAGATAATATCAGAAAGATAAGTTCTAGGATTTGAGTAAAACTTATAAGAATACAGTAGTTTAATAGTTAGTTCTAATTGAAAGTAATGATTTAGACCAAAGTAATATTAGGTCAGCTATAAGCATAAAATACAAAAGACTCTGGTAGATTTAGTACAAAGTTAAATATAACTTAGTAACTATGACATATTTTTACTGGTTTACCAAAATTGTTAATAAGGCATAGTAAATACAAAATCAGAGTGTTTAAATAGAGGATCTACAGATGGGTCTTAGGTATAGCAACTAGTAAAAAACCTTTGGGCAGACTACTTAAATTAGACAATGACTAAAGTTATATAAGTAGCTAGTTGTATATTCATTTTATAATTTCTTTTGTATTTGTTATATTAACAAATACTAGTCAATATATATTATTAATAAAATTCTAGGTTACATATACTTATCTTAATATATAAAAAAAAAATAAAGTATATATTACAACTGATATTAAATTAATTAAAGATGATTAAAGATAAAAACTTAACTAATTATATATAAAAAGTTAAGATTAATAATAATATGTTTAAAAGCAATAGTAAACATTTTTTGATAATTATTAAAATAACAAAATAGAAAGAAAAATTTAAAATATAGTAAATAGAATATAAATAAACTAAGTAATATACAAAAAAATAATCACAAATGCAAAAGATAAACTCTTATAACATCAACTACTATACTAATTAACCAAACAAGCTTTAAAGCTAACAAAACTAAAAACTAGTTTTTTGTGAACTTGGTAAAAGTAAAACTGTTTCAAGAACATAAAACAGAATATATATCAGTATATATATCAAAAAGTATTAAATAAGACATGAATATTTATAAAACAAAGCAAAATAATACAAATATAAATACAGAAACAACCTATATCCAATTTAAAAGAAAATGCTTCAAATCCTTTATATGTTTTTAAACATTATACACAAATTTTAAAAAATAAGCAAAATGGCTTACTTCTGACAAAATACACAATAACATTATATGTTATATACAACAAAACAACAAAATCTATAATTAAAAATAATAACAACAGTACAAATAATATAGCAGTAAATAACAAAAATCTAAATATAAAAAATATAAAAGAACAGATATATGTAAATAATACTAATAGTAGATTTAGGAGTGTGGTGATCTAGTGAAGTGGATAGGTTGTCAACCCTCAAGTGGCAGGTCTAAGGTTCAATTCCCACAGACGACGAATTTTGGAAATTATACCTGTGTTATGGTAACTGTCTCTTGCCGATCGGTTGGGTTTTGGGCATCTGTAATCTTAGATACACCAAGTCGGGCCCTACCTGACATTGGGAGCTCGGGGCATCTATGCTAAGTGTAACATTCCACAGTACATGTACATAGAGGAATGTAAAACCAGTGTTGTATAAGGCTTCGGGCAAACCCATAATAAGACCACTGGGCATAGAAGGCTAAAAAACTGAAGAGACAGAAACTCACTTGAAAATCCCGAGTAAAGAGGTAGCACAAACTTTCGATGGTGCCATTGGACTGATGAAAGCTCATGAAACACCTTCATAGGAACTGTTGGATGAACTGGATGACAAAGATGTATAAAGGAGCACATGACCAACCAGGCTGCCGGAATCGTCAGAGGAAAAGGATACATAAGTATACTATACCGGGCCATCTGAATTGGGAGTCTAGGGAAGTCCGTTGTTGGTCCGAGTTGCGGCTAGTAGGGGATGATGGAGAAGAAGTCAGAAAGATGAGTACCAGAGTTTGGGTGAACTTTACAAATGTAATAGCAGTTTAAGGAGTAATCCTAACTGCAAGTGTTGGCCCTGGTCATAGTGTCAAACCAGGTTAGCAGTAAAAGGAAATATGGCTCACTTTGGTAGGTTTACCTCGAGGATAAAAATAGTCTAAGGATTATAGTCCTATAGTCGAATGCAAATAGATTTGGGTCTGTGATCTGGTGAAATTAATACTAGGGTTAGATCAGAGAGTTTAAATAGAACATTTAAGCAGGAGGTGTTAGGTACGGCAACTGGTAGGGAACCCTTGGGCAGACTCCTTAAATAGGTAATATAGAAAAGTTACACGTGTAGCCAGTTGTACACTCATCTAATAGTTCATTATAGATACGTCTATATAAAACATATACCCACTATAAGTATTAATAAAAAGCTTAGACCAAAGAGGTCACCTTAATACTGAAAAAAAAAAAAAACTAATAGTAGATTTATATTTAAAAGTTACAATATAAATAATAACAACAGTATAAACCAATACAAAATCTTTTAGTTATGCATTAAAACAAAATATAGCAAATCTAATAGATCTAAAAATAATGCAATTGCAATACAAATACAAAGTTAGACTAAGTATATAATATAATAATTAAATTTGTAAATTACTGAAAATTTAATATAACAATCTAGTTATTAAACAAAATAATTACAACATTAAATAGTATTTTAAAAATAAAAAACTTTACAAAATACAAATTAAAAATACAACTAACAAAATACCAAATCTTAGCAACAATATATCTTAAATTTAAATACTTAGACCCAATCTTTTTTATTTCTTTTACAACAAATAAACCAATTATATCTGCTTATTAAATCAAATTTACAAATCTATTTAGAGAAGCTGTCAAGAATACAAAAACAAAAATAGAATTATACTAACAAACAGACAAACTTAAGATGCTATTTAACAAATATTAAAGCAAAAACTTGTAATAAAATACTTAACAAATCTTAATTTTAAATACTGCAATCTAAATAACATTTACAGAATAATTAAATACTGTTGCAACTTTATTTGAGCATAACTAATTGAAGATATGAAAAAATTACAAAATAAAATTAATTAGACATATAGCATATTATGACATTTTCTATTTAGCAAACTATCAAAAATCGATATTAAAACTATAATAATTATATCTTTTAAATTACTAATTGGTAAAAGATTACAAATTTGAGCTATAGCAAGCTTATTATATACTATATTCTATTTTACAATTTTATCAGAATTATACTTTATCATATTATCTAAACTGTCCAACAATCTACAAAAACTTAAAAAAAAACTAAAATTATTTTTTCTAATAACAGATCTTAAATAATTTGATTAGCTAAGATACATACTATTATACAAAACTAATTAATTATTATTATACAAATTTGGTGAAATTTTAGCAATATACTTTAATTTATCACTAAGAAAAAAACTACTACCAACTATTTATTATAAACTAAATAACAAAGTTAGACATCTATTTGTACTAGACAAATAAAAAAAAATATAAACATTTAAAAATAATAAACTTATTAAGAGAATACTATAAATTTAAACTGTTATCAAATAACTTTTTCATATAAAAGTCAATGCTACCAAAAATACACAAAACATAAAACTCAATACTCAATTCAGTTATCTTATAACAGATAATGATATAGCAAAAAAAATTTTGAATCAGATAAAAATAAAATACAAAATATAGTTTCTTATAAGCAAAAAAAAATAATGATTGCTAATTCAATATATAAACTAAAACTACCAAAATTATAGTATAAAAATTACAGAATACAACATTATTATACCAATTATATTTTTTAAAATACTAGTAAATATAGTTAAATTATTTTGTAAATACTTTTACTTTGATCAAATACCAGCACATTGGATTAAAATATTAAATAAACTGCAAAAAACAAATACTTAACTGAATGTAACAAATAAACTAACAATTCTATCAATATTGGTTCAATTACAAGAAATGTTTGAAAACAAAACAAATGAAATATATATTAACTTACTAATTATACAATAAGCAGATATTATATTTACTTTAACAATACTTAAACAATATTTTAAAATTTCAAAATTTCAAACTATATTTTATAATTACTATTACTTTTAAAACCAACATGAGATATTTTATTCAAATAATAATGACTAAAATATATCAAAATAGATACAACAATACTATAGTAAAAACACTAAATATATATTATCACACAATATTAATTAAAATAACTAAAGTAATCTTATATAATATACAAAACACTAATAGCAAAATTAAACAGCAAGCTCCAGAAAAAAAAAATATATAATTTAGAAAAGAAGCTAAAAAGATATTACTAGAACTTGTTATAAAAGAAAGAAGAACTTTTTTTTCTTTTTGAACTTTAAGTAATTAGACAAGCAACTTACTTTAACATGTTTAAAGTAGTGCAGCAGGTTGCACTTAGGTACTATTTGGGTGGTCAGATGATGCTAAACTTAGTTGTTAGAAACATCTATGTAATTGCTAATGTAATTTCCAAAATCTTAATAAAATACTAACATGACTGCTTAAGTTTTTTTTTTAAAAAAAAAAAAAAAATTTTAATAATATGTTGTTGGATTCTAACTATTTAGAGTCTATTGCTTATTAGAAAAAAGATTGATCCCATCTGTCACATTCGTTACATGTGACTAATCAGTCACATGTAATAAATGTGTCAGATATCAGCAATTGGTCAGAATGGTATTTTGGAAGATAAGTATAAGATATTTAATCATATAATAAGACATTTTCTTCATCGGATTTTCTGTTATTTCTGTATGACCAATATTGATGTTATTGTTTATATTATATTAGCATGTGAAATTTTCTGTCATGATATTTTGTATAAATGATGATGTTATTTTATGACAAAAATATCAAGCCAAAAAATTTTGCATGATCATATCACATGAACAATAACAGTAGAATATGATGCATATGGCAGGATGCAAATAGAATTTTACAATTATAAATAAAAGCCAAAATGCCCTTCGGAAAGAACAACTTCCCCTTGTCAAATAAAAACAGTACATAATACATATCGCTCATAATCGCTTGTTAAATGATAGTAAACCTGGTTACTTTATTATAAATAATCGTCACCCATACTACATAATCTGCCCTAACTTGTTATTACATAAAGTACGCTAGTACATTTGCCCAATAACGAACCCAAAACCACCTTCGCCATAGAACCCGACTTATACCATATTAACCACTCGCCAAATCTAACACGCCTCATTCGACCCATATTACCCTTCCTAAGTGGTTACACGACATACCCATTGTGGAGCCGTTTTACGTTTACAACGTATATGTTTGTTGGACAAATCTCATGCTGCGCGATTCGTGTATCACGTTCCTGGTTTCAGCGCGATACGTCACGCAATTACCTAATTTCATAATGATAATGATTAACGATAAAGGAGATTAGTCCGAATTCTCTAAAAAAAGTATTGTGAAACTATTTTCGCATTTGGCACATTCTTTCTTGGACGTATAACGATAATGTCATCTGATATTATAACTCATAATACTGTAATAAGTTGACATTAATTAAACCTCTTTAAAAACCCGTATATATCAATATAGATGATATTTAAATGCCTCCAAAAAATATTAAAAGTATAGTATGCTACTATTTTTTTTTTTTTTTAAGAAAAGATATTATTATTGTATTCATGAAAAAAAGCATTTCAAAACTTAAAAAACTTAAAACCAAATTGCAAATAGAGTAACTATAGAGCTTCGAATTCAAGTTTATTTTTTAAAAAGAGGACGTTTGAAATCTAATCAAGAAACTTCTAAACTACACAAGCTTCTAATTTTAAGTTTTTCTAAAAAAAAAAGGACATTTGACTAATAAAAATATAAATTTGTGGCTAGTAAAAGTTAGATCAAATGAAATTCCATCTATTTCCGACAGAAGTACGCACGTACATAGCGGTAGAGGTAGTGGTAGGAAAAAAATAAGTTAACCAGTTATGGGTCTTCATTGTAATTCTTCATAAACCAAATATATACAAAAACAGGCTGCTTTCTTGTAAAGTATCGGTATATTTATAATGGACGCACCGGAGTTTATACGTAAATGTCAATATTTGAATTCAGATCCTCGAATGTAAGAGAATTCCGTATCTATACACATTTGAATCAAAGCCCACCTGCATTTATATATATATATATATATATATAAATAAAATAAAAATAAAAATAAAAATAAAAAAAAGTTATTGTCAATAATCGATTTATTGCAAAAATTTCTAAAAGCGTTTAACGCCATTCTATATACAATTCTAGCAACAATTATTATTATTAAAAAACTATACAAAATTTAGTACGTACTATGTTTACCAAATAAACAAATTTATGTCGAATAAATAGAAATATGAATGCTTAAAATAAATCTTGTGATTTACAATTTTCCTTTCTCGTCACTACCATCACCGTTTTTTTTCATTAACAATGTTCTCTTCAATATCATCAATACTAGAAATATTTGCATCATTTCTTTCACAAAAAAAACCAAGATTTATCATACAATTATTACCAACATTTCCGACGGTTTTATTTTTATTAAACCTACTATTTTTATTAACCCAGTCTTTAAACTTTTCACATTGTAACATTTCATCACCTACCAATCTAACTTCGAATCCACTTTTAAATTTTGCTTTCATAATAGGGTCAACCATTTCTTCACTTAAATTTGCACATTGGGTAATTTCGAGTACATCCATATTTTTACAATCGGAAAGTATGCATAATGGATCACATCCTTCAAAGTTTACGTTATCAAATCGAATATATCGAATTGTAGAAGTATGCAATCCTAAGACCGGTAGGATTGCACTGGTGTAAGCTTTGCAATTCGATAATTCAAAAGATGTTAATGAATTTTGGACCGCAAATAAGGAGGTTAGCGAGTCACGAAAGATTCCGACGAGCCGATCGTCATTACGACGTGCCCACAAAGTTGTGACGCGCATATGTTCCTATTTAAATTGAATAGATAAAATTATTATTAGTGAAAACTAAGACTAAAAATAAAATAAAAAGATGACTTACGATTCCATGACATCTTTGAGACAACAATTGTAACAATCCATCCATTCTAACCATACCGCTAAATTCCAAGGTTCTAATGGGTGCGAACAGGTCTTTAAATTCATCATCAACTAATGACATATACATTTCGTCGTTTGAGGGATCAAATTGGTCAGGACATAAAATCAACTCATGTAATCTTGCACCTTTGTTCAAACAAAGTTTTAATAACGATCGAAAGATTAAGATTTCAGCATTTTCAAGCAAGTCATGGCTTTGAGTTTTTTCCATTTCAATTGATAAGTAGTAGCACCAAGCTTCGACGGCTTTTATCATTGAAGTGTAATTTAATCTCCGAAGGAATCCAGGATAATTAAATAATGGAGGGTTTGTTGTAATATTATTTGAATAGAAACTTTTTTCTTTAATACCATCGATTGCAGAGTTTTCACTACAATTTGAATGGGCATTTGAATGGGTATCTGAATGGACATCTAAATGGTAGTTTAATATCTCGGAAACGTCAATCCCTTGATCTAAAAGGAACAGTTTATCTTGATCATCAAAGCACTTGACATACATCTGAATGACCTTTTCATTATACGGTTCATGCTTAAGACCGTGAAAAAAAGGTCTACTCCAAAGAATCGGGATTGCGATTTCACACCATTGACTATTTACTAAAATACATGAGTATAAATCTCTTATCCCGTTATTAAAATGTTGGTCGGAAGAATTACTTGTGTCAAGAAGGTGTAAAAAAACTTCGCGAAGGACATCTGATACTAGTAATGGAGACATGTTCATGGATCATTCATTGATGTTGCGCATACATATACATATACATATACATATAAATATAGGTTATAGAAATTTAATGGTTATCCGACAAAATTGGCAATTGGGAGTAATGTCCACCAAGTTCCGAGTTCTCCAAATTTACAAATTATTTATTAAAATATAGGTTTTGAGAAAAAGAATTCTAGCAATGAAAAAAAAAAAGGTGTAAACATCTGCTTTTATGTTTTTTTTTTTTATTAAAATAATAAAACTAAATTAAAACTTCCATTTGAAGAAATTTAAATTATCATTTTTTTTTTTTTTTTACACACATTGCCTTAAAAACAACGCTAGTGACTTACATCATTGATTTTGAGACGTTAGATTGCGCATGAATGAGCATTTTCTAGGAATAGGTTTATTATGACGACAACAAGGAAATCTAGGTTTAAGTTTGTAATAAGGTTTGACAAAAGTTCGATATATATATCATTTAGTACGTATTAAAGTAGCTAATAACTTTTGAAGCACGAGCCAACAAGCCACGATTTACATATCGATATGTTGCTTTAACAACGAGTCACTGAACAAGGAAGTAATCTTTAGCATATATACTAATATAAATACGTATATCATATACAAAGCTATAATATAAGCGTATAAATATAAAAAATCTAAAATAATCTAAAGTAACGATAGGAAAATGATCCATACCAGGGACCATCGTGTGACATGTTATTGTTCTTTGTTCATCTTAATATAAATCATAGTTTTGTGCATCTTGCATCTTACGTATTTAACTATGGCCAAAGGTCTCACAACATTTTTAGACCATGATTTTCCGAAAACGTGGGGACATTTTGTACGTACTTGGGGCATTCAATTACTAAAGATGTCTCATCCTAAAAATTTATATACATTTTTAATTAACCCATAAAAAGATTACGCAGTAGGCCAGTTAGATCCGCGGGCGTAAACTCCTTTACATTTCAGAAGACGTAACATTCATACCAAGTACCAACATAACAAAAAATAAGGTCGCGTTCACTTTTACACATTTTTTTAATGCAAATGCGGTTTGAGTTATGTTATTTGTATAAAGCTTTTTTTATTATAAGAATGTTTGATTAATAAAAAGAATTATAAATCGATTAAAAATTTTTTTACTAAATTTATTTTTATTTTAAATAATTTTAAAAAAATAAAACATGTGCACAGACTTCTAGATTAATTTTTATTGTTTAATGATGCAAAACGTAAAACTAGAATATCTAAATTGCGCGGATGTATTGTATCTTTTTTTATATGCAACATAAATTGTTCCCTTCAAATATACATTCGGCATACAGTATTAAAGTTTGCATCCAAACAAACATTTTTAATGTAAAATTCCTTGGTTAATAGAATTTCATTTTCAATAAAGAATATATAAAATGTTTGGTTCATAAAGGAATGAGTTTACGTTTAAAAAAAAACTTTGAATTTGATGACCAATTGCCAACAGTTTTATTTATAGGCATTTAGTATAAAAAGTTTTTAAAGATTTGATTATTCGTTATGATTCGTGGGGAAACTAAAAAAAAACCCTTGTTAAATATAAATCAAGCGATAAATGTAAATAAATGTAAATAAATGTAAATCCTATTTTTTATAAAGAATGCACATCAGAATTAATAGAGTTCTGGATCATGGCAAGTTTACCTTTGTACTTTATATATTTGGTAATGAATGATAATAAAACAGTCCTATTTTTTCTATGTAATTAAGCATATATGGTTCTCATTTAAGCCGGAATCTTTGATTCTACAGATGACATTACTTTTTTGGGTCATGAAAATAGATTTTACTTTGGTAAATGATTTAGGTTCGAGAAATAAAGCTCTTCTTTCGAAGATTACTTTAAGAAGTAATCTACTACATGTATCTAAAACAGTATTCAAAGTGTGTCAAGAATATTCTACGCAAAAATTCGGGTTAAATTTGAAGTAAAAGCGCAGTAACCAATTCCATAATCAAATTTGTCAGACACATCACGTGCATATCCAGGTCAATCAAACCTCTAACGTAAATTAGTAATCGTACGCATATACATTCTCTTTATGTTAAATGTATCGAACGCCTAATCATGTGCGCAAATACCTACAGTTAATTTGTTACACCGAATCTTCTAGGCATCATGTGCGCAAATACTTACAGTTAATTTGTTACACCGAATCTTCTAGACATTTCGGTAGGTTTCATTATCGTTACGTATACTGTTATCGTTATACGGTTATCGTTATGCCGTATAGCAAACATACAAGATTTTCAGAGCAGCTAGTTCGATTTAGAGAAAGGCGATATTTAACAAAGGATTATTCATGTTTATAAATATTTTCTCATTATATGACGATAACATTTCTTATTTGTGCAATTCAGTTGGCTAGCACAAGGAAATTGCATATGAATGAATTTTTTTGGTTAAAACTTAAATGACGATATTCATAAAATTTATTCCAATTATTTGTGATATTGCATAATTACCGAAATTAAAAAATATAATAATATAATAAAAAATTGACTTATACAATTATATTTGGTAATTTGTTTATGAAACGCTTATGAAGCCGCCTATAAAACTGCTTATAGGACATATGACGTTAAATGATTTATATATCATGCTTTTTTTTTGTGGTTTTTTGTTAAATATAACCATAGTGAAATACTTATTAGTTAAATCAACTCGAATAATCTTTTTGTGAATGTGTAAACTTACATAGAACATCTTGATGGTAATGGTTGAGTGATTGTTATAAACTTTAGAATTATTAACAAATTATTTGTCAGACTATGTTTTATTTTACGATTCTGATTAATACAATATTCTACAAAAGAACACGTACAATATTATTTAGTCATTGTGTATGTCCTATGTGCGTACCTGAACTTATTTGTATATATTATTGTCCACTTTCTAATTACACGATACACAAATTTTGATCATTTTATATATATATGATATACAAATTTTGGTTACAAATAATGATCACTTTATGCAATATTGTGTTATGTATGAAAATACATAAGCTTTGCTCATTTTAAATGTTTACAAATTTTATGCGTGTATTAGCAAATTTAAAAAGTTAAATGAAAATCAATTAATTTACGAAAGTTTTAAGTTGATGTTCAGGTTGTATGTTTGTGGTAAAGGAGTTTAATGATAATTTTATTACAGATATTAGAGAGCTTTCTTTTATTCTTGTAATATGGATTAAAAAGTAGAGAATTAGGTTTAACAAGTAATTTGAAAGGAGCCATTACTGATGCATATTTGTTATAAGATTTTGGTTTGGAAATTCTTGATTTCAAATTTGTTGTTAAGATATATAATATTAATTAAAAAAAACTTTTTTGAAATTGTTTTAAACAGACAAAACATATTTAATAATATATATCTTCTTAATGATTCTTAGCTACTTTGGGGTCTTTTTTTGTTACATGTAGGTATTTTTCAACTAGTTTTGTTTGTTTTTTAAATTAATTTCAAGGTTTTTACTACTTTTGAAGTTACTATTAAAAAGTTAAAAAAATATATTTCAATTAGAATAAGGTTATTTAAATAATTTATATATAATTATTAAACTTATTCTTTATTTAAATCAACAAATATACAAAAACTCTTTTCGATGATCATTTGAACCAAACTTTCCAAAAAGCTGAACTACAGAAAATGATATAGTTAATATATTAAACTTTATGAAA